>WEIT01018802.1:164712-215453 GCA_013389985.1 Dryoscopus gambensis
AAAAAAAAAAAGGGTTAGCTGCCTCATTTATGAGATTAACTGTAGTCTGACTGTAAGAGTGACTCACTGCTTCAAAAACCATCTGGGAAGAAAATATTTCAAGCAGGTTCACTGCTGGCTTATGTCCAGGAAGGGCAATGGACAGAAAGAAATTACTGCACATATGCAGAGGGTACCTCAGAGATTGTTTGGCTGATCTTTCCTGTTTTTTCCTGTCCCTGCAAGTGTACCACAGTGCAAGGGGCAATGGGAATGGCTGTGGTGACTGACTGAAAAGAGCTTGTGAAACTCTCAGGTCCAGCAACAGTAATCTCCTTTAGAAGTATATGATGGAAATTACCTTCACACCGTGAAATGCACAATACAAAGAAGCACTGACAAGGGAAATTACAGTATTTGAAGTGTAAATTAGGCACTATACCAGCAGATGTGTAATAATCCAGCCAAAAAATATCACAAGTGGATTTTCATGCTCATTGTTTCTGTCCACCTGCAGTGGCTTAAACACTCCCTGTATCTCAAAGTGCAGGGGTGTCACTGGTTAATCACTTTCTCCTGTTGCAAATCTCTATGGGTACCTATACCCAAAAATTTCTCACCTCTGGTAATGGGGCCAGTCTTGGACTAGGGCATTACCACTCCCTTTTCCTTTTCCTTTTCCTTTTCCTTTTCCTTTTCCTTTTCCTTTTCCTTTTCCTTTTCCTTTTCCCTTTCCCTTTCCCCTTGTATTGATGGAGTTTGTAGCCATTTCTAGAGCTGAGGTAAATCTTTCCAAAAGGCTGTGGACCAGGTTCTGAACAGTCAAACAAAGCCACCAGCACCTGCACTGGTTTAGTTTAGTTTCTCTCTCAGCCTTTTCTGGATGAAATAATTTGTTTCAAGGGGAAGATTTGATTTTAGTGCTCTGAAAGAACCCAAATATCTTACCCAGAAGCCATGAGGAGCAATCACTGCACAAAAACTAGGCTTGTAAAGCAGGGCAACTTCTCAAGATACTTGAAAGGTACACTGCTGTTAAGGTTGGTATAAGTAATATTCAGGAAATACACTTAAACCCGAACCAGTATTTTTTCTTATGTTACTTCTGTTTTCTCTCAGGTGTGAGATCATCCGATAAGCACAACTGTTTATTTGCTTGCACATGTACTTCTTGAAATCTCGCTTGCTGTTTAAAGCTCTGTTAGCTGGAATTCCCTAGGTCCATTAATTCCCAAATAAGAGCAGGTACTAGGTACTTTGGGTCTCTGTTCCAGAATACTTTGTAATTTTTAATTGATTATGGGAAGTAAATATTAGACTGATGTTGTAGAGGTCTTTTTTTTTTTTTAATAATACAACTTAAAGATCATGAACTCATGTCTGTGTCTCCAGGTTAAAATTCAGAATTTCTGAAACATCATCTCAATTAGTAACACTCAGTGTCAGGAAAACCCCTATACAGTTTGTGATTTTAATATGGCATGTGAGTTTATAATACCAGGGTGGCAGAATACAGTGCTCATAAACACCATAATAGAATTCTACTTAAACAGAATGACAAGAAAATTATAAATGAAAATTTGCAACAAATAAATGCAAATATGGAATCATTGTTCTCATCTTGTGGGCTCTAATTACATGCTTACATAGGAAAATATGGGCAAATATTATTGAAATCCATTAGTGGAGGTGGTTAAGTCAACATTTAGCTGAAGGTCTGGCCTATAAAACCCTTTCTGGTGCTGCCTAGTCCATGGCTATAAATAAGAAAGGAAGGCTACCTTTGTTATTAAACCCAATGTAGTTTTAAAACTATATTTGAAATTATTAACAGCATTGAAATTCTGAGAAATGTATGGAAAACATTACTCTGGAGCCAAATTTGTTGATTTTATATGAAAAAAATAATTCAATACCTGTTTTTAATAGGTCTGTGGATATTTAAAATCTGATTTAAAGGTATCTTAGTATATTTCTTATTTTATTCTTGCAAAATTTTTGTAAGGAAACTGAGAACTACGCAATTCTCTGAAAGTGCGTAAAATCAAATTCAGACAAAAAAGCCCAGAAGGCAAACTGCCAGTTTCCAAGATTTCATCCAAAGTGAGCCTAAATATTTCACTTTACCTTTTCTCATTATGTTACCTTTCCTGGAGAAATACTGTATTTTATTCTCTCTTGGAAGGAAATGTTCCAGGAACACAGGTAATAGCTCCTCAAGCAGGTCTGAGATCAGCATCTGCTGGCACCTTTCTGATGCTACTGATTGCACCGTGGTCAGGCAGTGATCATCCACCTGCCTTCATATCAAGTGTGAGGCTCATAAGACCCAGCATGCCTGGTTTTTGCCTTTCTCTCTCCTTGCTATCCTGTATGTAATTATCTCCTTATCTGATTCCAAATTATTATTGAATGTAGCAGGCTTGCCATTCCTGCAGAAGTGGTCTTGGCAGGGTGCTCCAGGACACACTTGTCAAATGTAGCTAGTAATCTGACTGTTGTCCATACCAATATATGGTTGTTAGATTTGTTTTGATTTATTGTTGACAACATAAAAATGTCTTATGACTGTTATGCGTGCAGAAGAATTTTTGATACAAGTTGTTTTGAAATGAACAGGGAAAATGCATCAGTCTCTACAGACTCAAGGCAAAATCATCATCATTCACTTTCAGTTTTTGAGACAAATTGATAACAGATATAGACCTTATCCATTAAGCCCTCAACCTGAAAACACTGATGTAAGGTGCAAATAATTCAGTGGAAGATTAGGTGACTACTTCTGTGTGCACAAGGACTCTCAGGATGGACACCCAGAGGTGAAGAAGGGAAACAAATAGTATTACTTCACCTCTTCTTGCTCAGTAACCTCTCCAAGGCAGTTATTCTTGCCTAGTTCACGCTGAAAGCTCTTTGTATTTGCAAAACTAGCAGATATCCCCTTGCTGTATGTGTATTCAAATAATTTTGAATTAAGTGGTAAGTGGTGCAGTGTTGAGACTGCAGTGGATAGCACCATTTCACTGTCTTAACTTCTTCCCTACATGCTACTGAATAGCCCACCTTTCAAACTGTGTCCTTTACTTAAGACCACAAGCACAAATGCTTGTGACCCACCTGTAGTTTCTCAGCTAAGCCATATTGTTGAAAGCAGTGCCAAGAGCTATTTGTGTTGTTGAAGCCTACAGAGGCATCAATCCCATATCTTTCTCAACGTAACTACAAAAAACCCTCCCTGTCCTAACACAGCTTGCAGTCAATATAAGGTCATGTGGGCAAAACCTGATTACACCGAATTCCAGATGTGGTGCTGGGCAGTGGTGGTCCTATCACACAACCATGCTGATGCAGTGCTGGGCTAATTGCATAACTGCATACATATCTTCAAACAGACACTTTATGAAAAGTTTACACTGTTGTTTTGATGTAACTAAGGTACCCAAGGGGTCCTGGTGCATGCATTTTGTTTTCTCAAAATGTTCCCATAGTCAAATGAAACAATCTGTTTGAAAGAAGCCTTCTTCCATTCCTTTATAGTTCTTCCAGTTGGTAATATTTTCCTTGACTTGTATCATGGAAAAGTAAAAAGAGTTCTGAGTTGTACTTGCAGCCCCTACCACACTATGTTTTTCAGTCTCAGTAATTAGTACCTCTGAGAGATTTCATCTTTATTTTTAGAGCTTAGTATTTTAGATACTTACATTTTATTTCCAGAGTTGTAGTGTTTTTGTTCATCAATAATGCATAATACACACAGAAGCACAAGAAAGCATATTTAAAGTATGTAAGTTGGGGTCAGAAAATTTTGACATTTAATTTTGACTTTGAATTTTCTTCTCCAAGTCATTGTGCTTTCCTTCATTGCTCATGAGTGACATACTGTAAAGGCAGAAATTCTTTTAGAGGCATCAGATCTAAGAGCGAGTCAAAATTTTGTAACACTAAGGGTCAATAAACTCATTATGGAAATACTGCTCAAACTCAGGGGAAAATATATTCAATAGTGAGTTTTATCATGGGTTTCTAGTCAGTCAAGAAAGAATTGGATATGCTGAGTGGATAAAGACTTAAGAAATAATTTCCAGTCAGTTCTATTTGTAATGAGTGTAAAACTTTCTCTCACTTTAAATAAAGCTGGGTAGAGCATTAAAAATAATGGCAAGGGAAATGCACATTTAGCTCTGCTACCAGTCTGCAGTGAAGAACCTTCATTTTAAATTCCCTGAACTAGCAGAAGGGTGACTATGGTTTCAAAAATATGCACTAAGGAAGCACTGAACACAAGTTTGATAAAAACAACAGAAAAAATATCAGAGAATTTAAAATTAAATGAATGGTAAATTTATGCATAAATACACATTATTTTCCTCTGTGGATGTATTTACTGCATAGGATCTTCAGTTCTTTATATTATAATTCTGAGATCTCTTTTCAATTACTCTATATTAATCTCTGAAACTATGGAAAGCTATTAAGCTTCAGCTGTCAGGCATTAAAACTTAGTGTGCTGAATACAAATCTTTCTCACTACAGGAGTGAGGCAAGAGTCCACCTTACTTAATCAGAGATTTAATGTATTAAAGTATCATTAACATTCTGGACTCCACCTGAAGGTAATTAAAATGCAGGAAGACTTAGAGTGGAGGTCATTTGGAAAAACACCCATACAGGGGCATGAAGAAGGAGGCTGGCTGGAAAAGAGAAGCAAGAAATTTTAAGGAGGAAGACAAATACTTGTTGACTCAGAAGTCCAAAAATACCCTCAGAGAGCCTTGATTGAGGAGACATATGATATCTACACATTTTTATAAAGCATATTTTATTCGAGTTCTTTGTACATAAGCTACCTGACACATCACCAGGACTTTGAGGCCAGTTTTCAGTAAAGTGTTTTTTATACAAACACTTCTGTTGAGATCTCTGTGCTTTGTTTAACCTTTAACTGTGCTTAAGAAAGCTGTGCATCCAGTGCGGTCCGCGAGCAGTTCGGTCTCAGGGTCTTCTGAAAGGGAAGTTGGCTGGTCAGCCTGGTTGAAAACTGGAACAAGTTTGCTTCTCTGCAGCAGGTAACACACATGCCTTCTCCTTGCTTCCTTTAAATGCTGACCATTTTTCAAAATATTTTTTTTCATACCTGGATCTCAAATCCAGTTTACTCAGGTCTAAAATTTTCATTTTATGTCCCTCTGACTCTCATCACTTGAACTCAATACTTAGATAAATTAGAAATTATTTTCCTGCAGGACCATGTCCCTGAGATTAGAATAATTAAAATTTCTTTGGCTAAAAAAAAATAAGCACCTTAAGAGCCAGTGGCAGATTTAGCAGGTTCATTTTACTCAATGCTATATGACACAGTTGTGACATCTGAAGGAACAACATTAACCAGCATGGTTCGTAAGTGAAAAGGACAATTATGACAGTCCTATGTAATCTTCTGTAATTTTTCTTCTACACTCAGCTTATTTTTTTCACGAAAGCATTTAAATAGTTTAAGTCCTCAGTATGAAAAGAAAGGGCAGCTTTGTGATTAAGACATTTGATTTGCATTTCAATTTGAGTCCTGTTTCTTTCATTTTCTGGCATCCTAGTGCCCTCCTTAATTTGCTTGCTTCTCATTTTTCTCTTCCATAAACTAAAAGCCTTGGTTTTGCCTATTTAGACTGAGTGTTTCCAAAGCAGAAATATGAACTGGAGGCTCACAGGATTTTTTGTTCTGAAAATTGCCACAGAATCTTAACTGCTGACAAGTGAAGTTTTCCTGTTTGGCCAGATTTGGGGCTGATTATTGCTTCTTTTTTAATCCCATCTATAAATTTTGCTATTCAAAGCGTTGAAGTAAACTAAAGAACAGCTTTAGGCTTAAGTGTCATGCTCTGTATTTGCTGCACGAGATCAGGGGAGAAAGCACTTGAAATAAACCTTATTGGATTAATTCAGGTTCAGGAGAAGTTGCAGATTTTGGTAGCAGGATGAAGATTGCCAGGTAAAATGAATTGCAGTGACAGAAAATGCTTCAAGTTGCTGAGGAAAGTTGTTAGTATTAGAGCTGGAAAAGGCAGGATGCTAGTGACTGAAGGACTACCCAAGCAGGGGAATGATTTATACTTCACAGATTAGTCCCAAAGCGTTCCTGAGAGGCAGAAATTTGCCCATGACACCATCATGGAGCTGCTAGGGAGGATACTTCTTCCATCCTCCCACAGGAGAGATGGATTCACAGACTCCTCAGAGCCCAGAGAGCCCATGAGTTACTGTGTACCAGCAGAGCAGATCTAAACTGTGGTGCTGTAAAACCTTCCTTAGTGCCAAAGAATGTCAGCTATTTGTATCTTATGTTCATTTCTGTTGCAGGCAATGGCCACCAAAAACCACGTAATGGCAAGTTTATGCCGCTTGGGAGTGTGTGTGATCCAAGGGCAGATCTGGGGATGATGATCACTAAGCTTAGCCCCTCTGGGGATGATGGTTGCTAAGCTGGGGTCCCAGAGGGAGCATGTCTGCACGGGTCAAACCTGTCTTTCAGAGAGCTGGCATCTGTCTATCCGTGCTGGACCTTTTTTGGTTTTGCTGCTGTCAGCATTTCACAGTAAGGTATGCACTAAGCCTGTATTTCCTGGATAAAGTACCAAAATAAGATACAAAGGTAAACTGCACCACCACCCCTGGTCTGCTTACTGTCTTGGAACATCCCAGGGACATGCTGGCTTTCTGCTTGTTTTGTCACTATCTGTACCTGAACTGTAAACTGAAATGGTCATAAAGCATTGACTCAAGTACTAGACTAAGCATGCAGATTTCATATCAGCACATACAGAAGCAACACAAGGCACTCCCTTTCTTTTCCTTACAGCAGTACTGCCTCTGAAGGGATTGAGCTCACAGAAGATAATCAGCTGTTCAACACAAATGGGCAAAACTGAAGTCTTCACTCAAGGACTTGTAGTCATCTGGACTTGAAGCTTGTCTAATCTAATAAATGCCAAATAATAACCCATGCAGCAACATGTCTTAGAGGATATGTGCCAAAAACCAGTGGCTTCAGGTTACTACTGGCTTAATGTACCACAAAACCTCATCATATTCACAGATTCACAGAATGTATGGGTTGGAAGAGACCTTCAAGATCATCGAGTCCAACCCGTGCCCTAACACCTCAACTAGATCATGGCACCGAGTGCCACATCCAGTCTTTTTTTAAACACATCCAGGGACAGTGATTCCACCACCTCCCCAGGCAGTCTGTTCCAATACTTTATCACCCTTTCTGTAAAAAACTTTTTCCTAATATCTAGCCTAAATTTCCCTTGACGCAGCTTGAGACTGTGTCCTCTTGTTCTATCAGCTGCTGCCTGGTGAAAGAGGTCGACCCCCACCTGACTACAGCCACCTTTCAGGAAGTTGTAGAGAGCAATAAGGTCACCCCTGAGTCTCCTCTTCTCCAGGCTGAACAACCCCAGCTCCCTCAGTCGTTCCTCATAGGGCTTGTGTTCCAAGCCCTTCACCAGCTTCGTTGCCCTCCTCTGGACGCGCTCAAGCGTCTCGATGTCCTTCCTGAACTGAGGGGCCCAGAACTGGACGCAGTACTCGAGGTGCGCCCTCACCAGTGCCGAGTACAGGGGAAGAATGACCTCCCTGTTCCTGCTGGCCACACTATTCCTAATACAGGCCAGGATGCCGTTGGCCTTTTTGGCCACCTGGGCACACTGCTGGCTCATTTTCAGCCGGCTGTCAACCCAGATCCCTTTCTGTCTGGGCACTGTCCAGCCACACTGTCCCCAGCCTATAACGCTGCAGGGGATTATTGTGGCCAAAATGCAGTACTCGGCACTTGGACTTATTAAACTTCATATATAAACAACATATATAACAAGCGCTGTGCAGGGATCTCCTATCTCACCATATCCAGGCAGTTCCCCAGGTGTTGCATTGCTCTGTTCAGGGTACCTGCTTGGACACTGAAGCAACACATCTGGAAATCACTAGGCAAGTTCCTCTAGCTCAGCCCAGCAGCACAGCTGTACTGCCTCTGGTACCAGCCAGCTCCCTGCAGAAGCAGTTCAAGTGCTTCTGCAGTGTGTTGCCAGTGCTCCACTTTTAAAGTTTACCTCATCTAGTATTTGAAGAAGTATTTGCAGCTACTTTGTCTTCTGTTACTGTGATGTTAAGCGTGGTATAAAAAACATTTAGAAGAGAATCTGAAAGCATGGCTTTTTAGACAGCAGTAATCTTAAGTATCCAAACCCTGTGAAATGTTTGCAGTGGTTATTTTAGGGTTATGTTCCTTCCTAAAGTCCTTCACAGTTCTGTGCAAAAAAAGCCTTTTTGCTAGCAACTTCTGTTCCCAATTCTATTGCAAGCAGGAACACGACCTTTACAAAAGATAAACAGAAGTGGGGCAAGAGCTGCCAAGCAGTCCAACAGTGCTAATGCCTCTCTATGAAAAGCAAACTGTAATGCTAATTAACAGAGTTGAAGAGGAAAAGGAGATGCATTCACACTCAGACTATTCAAATTTAGCCATTTCTATCAAATCTTGAAATGGAGCTTTCCCTTACACCAAGCAGCTACCTCTTCTCCCTTGCTGTGAGGAAGCTTTGGCTTGTTTTGCAGAAAATGGATACTTTTAGAAAGTGAAAACTGAGTTTCGATCTCATATCCCTGCATACAGGGACTAATATTCCATTTTAGAGGTGGCTTAACAACTGATTGAGGGCACTGGAAGTGTGCCAGCCACCGTTGAATAACAGTGTTATTGTATTTGATGAGAGACCAGTTTTGCACATCAGAGTATGCTGTAAAGGTACACAAGTTAATGGAAGTCATCTTTGTGGCAAAGAGTAGGAAACATTACTAAGAGTGTACCAGCTTTGGAATAAATTGTGTGGTTTCCTCTGGGTCCATGGCAGCTAAAAGATCTGCTCTCAAATGCCAGCATTTAGAGTCGAATACTTTTCCTTTCTAACACCAAAGTGGACAGTTATTTCAGTGGGAAGCATGATGAATTTCACTATTTCTCTGCCTAATATAGCTGTCATACTTCCAACATCCACGCCATAGGACAACCAGAGGATTTAACTTGATTAGTGATTGTTTGTAAAGTTCCTTACAATTTAAAAAGCTAAATGCAAGCTATAAGTCCCTTCTTGTTGTAATTTTGCTATCATTATGCTTTTTAGGGGGAGGACAGCTGACAACATCTGTAAAATTTGATAAATTTGTATTAATCAGAACTATTATCCAAACCTTTCCTGGAGTGAATACATTAAATACTGCCAAAATTGTTGTTACATTATTCATATTATTATTCATATTACTAATTGTTACATTATTTATATTGCTATTCCTTTTTGACCTGGTTGGTTAACAGAGCTTTGGGGTCTTCTAGGTTATTTCTTGTCAACAAAGCTGTGGATGGTAGAATCACGTGCCCCAGAAGCAGTGTGTGCACTGTTCTCTTGCACGCAAGGGCAGCCCTTGCCGCTAAGAGAAGGTGGCTATTTATTTGCTCACAGCTACAAACTTCTTTCAGCCAAGGCTCAGCACAGAAGACTCTCGGGGCATTTTTACCGTACAGTGCTGTCCATGCTTTTTCACAGTGGGGCCAGTGATTTTTTGATCTTTCTGCACTCTTCTGGTGTTTATCTTTTCCTTCTCCTTATTGAGATGCCAGGCTACAATCAGCTGCTTTCCTCCACCATACTCTTTCCTCCTCCACATTGTTCCTGTGTGGGGTTTAGTTCAGGCCCATGAGTGGTTTTCATCTGCAGTCCATACCTGGCTTGTATTGTATTAATGCAAGTTAGACAAGAGCAGAGACTGCTGAGTGGAAGAGAAAGCAGACAGACAGGTCTCCTATGGAACAGTAAGAAGACTCTTGGTGAGGAATTAAATGACGCTGTGTGACTTTTAGTACTGAAAGATGCTGGACTAACAAACACAAACGTGTGATCAGTCCCCCTCTTCAAGAATGGAGCTGAAAGGCATAATTTGTTGACAAGCCCTTTTAATTTCTGGTTTTCTAAGTTCTGCATTTTTGTTTGTTTAAGGGTTTTGTTTTTATAAATTTAGTTTTCCCATTTGATTTCTTCCCCTCTCACTGGAGTTCTTTACTTTAGGGAAAAGATTCATGTGGCTCCACATCAAAGTTCTGGGATGTCTCACCATGGGTGAGTATTTATAGTGTGGTCTGGGGATTAATTTTGCAAGAAATTTGTATTCAGAAAAATTGAGCAGGCACAGCACAAGAGTTGGCCAGGATTTAATAACTCTTCACTGTAATTATCTTAATGCCTATGCTCAATTGCCCTAGATGACTGGCTCTTAAAGGACTTCCATGAAAGAAATGAAACTGCCTTTTCTGGCAAAGCAGGCTATAAACAGTAGCTGATGGAAAGGTAGGAGTGAACATTTGGTGTGGAGAAAAATGGAAGTTCTTGCCCTTTTTGCAGACTGCATCCAAAAGCTTCCTGTCACCCTGCCAGCTTGTCTGTCATCCGTCACTTTCCCGATTTGCCTGTCAGCAAGACAGAAGGAAATTGCTTTGGATGAAAGTTATTTACTGTGTCTTGAGAAATCTGAATTCAAGCCACAGTTCTGTCCCAGGGTCTCAGGATGATGCTCTGATAATTTTAAAATAGCTACTGTAACAGAATCTCAAGCTTCCCTCTGCCAGCCCACTCACCGAAGGAAAAGAAAACGTGGGTACTTTCACCTGCTGTCACTTCAGAGGACACAGTTCATGCTATGCTTACACCTCCTAACAAATGCAGCAGAATCTAATCTCCAGAGGAGACTTCAGGTGTTTCTGTATTGCAAATAATTATGTCAGAAAGCTATGGAAAGTATATATTTTCCCTCCATTTTACATGTGGACTGCAGACGGGGAATCTTTAATCTGGCGGTTTTGGCAGCATGGTCTAAGAGTGTTGAAAACTTTGGATGTGTGCTGCACATGGCCCAAGAGCCATGGAGGCAGCCTGTTTCATCTGTGAAGGAAGGTATCTCTTGTCCTGGGATGTAGTCAACTCCAGAGGTCTAAACAGGGATTTAAAATGAAAAGAACTCAAAACATATGAAAGCATTAGGAGAGTCTTAAAAAAAGCTACAGTAGGACTCAGAAAACACTCATTACATTCATAGTCCTGAAACTAAAGCCATGTGTGCCAAGTGTTCAGGAGCTCTGTGAGCCAGGGAACTTGTCCATGCAGGGATGAGCTAAGATGGTGGCAAGCATGAATTTAAATGATCACTTCAGCCTTTGCAGCAGTCAGGATAAAACCTGACACCAACACATAGCTGATTGTGATTGGAAAAAGGTAGGTATCGCTCTCTCTTCACTTTTTCAAAATTAGAAAAAAGTCCTGTTGTTGAACCAGTAGGACAGATGGATACCAGTGTCAGTCTGCTTTGCGCCATATTTCACTTGGTGTTACCAAATGGCATGCAACATAGACTCGTGGCAACACATGTCATTCCTGAACTTCTGGGGACTTGACATCTTTGGGGACTTCAGCTTACCAGAAGTCTGCTGGAAGTACAACACAGGAGACAGAAAACAGTCCAGGAGGTTCCTGGACTTTGTGGAAGAGGATCTCCCAACACAGACGGTGAGGGAACCAACCTGGGGAGGTGCCCTGCAGAGTTGCTGTTTGTGAACAGAGGACTGGTGGGAGATGTGGTGGTGGGAGGCTGTCTCAGGCATAGCAACTACAAAACAATAGAGCTTTCAACTCTCAGAGAAGTGAGGAGGGGCATCAGCAGAGCAGCCACCTTGTAATTCCAGAGGGCAAACTTTGGCCTGTTTAGGAGGCTGGTTGGCATAATCACTTGGGAAGAAATCCTGAAGGGCAAAGGAGTCCAGGAAGGATGGACCTGCTTTAAGAAGGAAATCTTAAAGTTGTACGAACACGCCATCACATGTGCCGAATGATGAGCTGGTGAGGAAGAATACTGGCCTGGCTGAACAGAGAGCCTTGGCAGGAGAAAACAAGAGTTTATCACCTCTGGGAAAAGGGGCAGACAACTCATGACGACTACAAGGATGTTGTGAAGTTATGCAGGGAGAAAATGAGAAGGGCTAATGCCCAGCTACACTTTATCTGGCCACTGCTGTAAAACACAACAGAAAGTGTTTCTACAAACACACATTTCCTACCTCCTCTTCTTCACCCTCAAAATAATAACTTTCTGACTCACTGTTATTATATTTCCATCTCCAAAATCATATTGGCAGGCTAGATGATCTGTCTGCATTTATTCTTTAGTCTCAGAAAGTTTTGTTCCTTAACACATAAAAGAAAAAAATGAAGAGCTCTGAAAATACTTTCCATCAGCCTTTTTTTCTGGTTTCAGTTATGACATTCTTATTTTGGTGGCTTTCCTGAGTGCAGATGGTGCTTATTGGAAATATGTAAGTGCACATGTAATTTTAAAGTAAAGTAGCAGCTTTAGGTCACTAATTTCTTTTGATTTAGCCAAAAGATGAAACTTTGAGAGTTCTTAGCTCCTTTCTGGACTATCTGAATGGTATCTGCGTGATAAGATACTGCTGCGTACAATACATGCAAATCCCTAGATCCCAGGTCTGGTGAAAGCTGAGGCTATGGATGTGGAGAAAACTGTGCCAGGAGAGGAAGGGAGAATTTTAATATCCTCTTTTTTGTCTTTTATGAACTGCCTGGGTTCTTGTTGGAGACAGCTGATGCAGCCCACCTTTGATACAACCACTGACCATGGTTCCACTCTGATTACAGTGTGGTAGGTTGTGTCTATATGTCTATATAGCCCTTTTTGAAACAGTATCAAAATATTTCACGGGCAAATTAGGTCTACAGTGTTTCCTGGTGGACATCAGGATCTTTTGAATCTTTTCTGAAGAAGCAGGCATTACTTGGCACATTGTTGTTCTCCCTTTTCCTTTCCACTGTATTAACCTGCAGTAACACTTATGTCTTAGTAAAGAGAATGGTTTTGCAAGGTGCTCTGAAAAGGTTAACCCAGTGTCTAGCAATATCCTCTGAAAGTTTAGCTTGTAGCTCAAGAACAGTGCCTATAATTCACACTCCTTTTACTGGGCTGTGGGAACTGCTCTGGTAGTCATGAACAACTCATGAATGACAATGAGACCAGTAATGCAACTATACCCAGAGCAGTGATCAATAGTCTTGGAAACTGGCACTAGGATTTTGAAATGACTGAGAGCATGGATGAGAAAAATTGAGTCCCAGAATAATGCAGTAAGAGAAGACCATGCCCCTGGGCAGGTAAACTGCTGCATTCTCCACTATAATGCAATAGTTACCTGTGGTTGAAGTTCTTGCCTGTGTATGTAGTATCTGTACTATGGAACATCTTATCTTATTAGTATGAAAGGAGTTTTGGCACTGAAAAGCCTAATGAATTAAATTTTAAAAAATTGTTGGGGTATGCAGTGGGAAGAGACATTTACACTTGATGTGGATAGTGTTTAGTTTTTTCCTAATTAGGAGATAGGACAATAAGCCTTGTGATGTTAATTTTTTAGAGTTGGCATGTGGTTTTTTGACTAAGGGGAAAAGTTGCTTAATTCTTAAAATGGGTAAGACATTTAATGAGAAAGTTTAATTTAAAAATATTTGACATATGTGTGTGATATGCCCTCATGACATAAATGCAAATGAAATTAAACCAAAACAAGACAGGACACTAAGTTCATTGCCAGGTGACATATATCATCTTTAGCTAATTAATAAACATGTCAATTAAGCAGGCTGAGGATAAAGAATGTATCAAAGAATCACTTTTTGGAAAGATTTCTCAAGATGATGCCATCATGGCAATAATTTATCTTGTTTCTTCCCCACTGGGTGGAAGTATGGAGAAAATCCTCTGGTTCGATAACATTATTTTGGATTTTAGCAGTAAATATGGTTATTTCAGACTTCATTTGACTGCTAAAGAAGAAAATCTCACACAAACTGCAAACTTCAGAAGTCAGAAACTTCACTAAACAACAGGATTAGTACATGGGAACCTCAAAGAAGATAAAGCAAATGCAGGGATAAAATGTTAGAAGGAATATTGTTTACATCTGAGTCATAAGTTAAATGCATGTTGAGAAGGAAGCAGCAGGTGGAGCTTTCTTCCTGTGGGAGAAAATGGCAATCCCTCAAAGTATTGCTCCCTGCTTATCAGATTCATCTCAGTGCTGCTCGGACTGAAGGAGATGTCTATATCCCAGTGCCAGTCTCTCCTCAGAATGAGAATGACTTTGTGCAGTGACACACTACAATGGAAACAGTGGTGCCAGCAACAGAACTGAGCATCTTCTCAACCACTCGAGTACTCTCATACAGACACTGAGGTGCCAGGGTTCAAGGCGTAGAGTTTGGCCCATAGATGGGCAGGCTCTCTGAGTAGCTTTTTTTTTGCATGTGAGACCCCAACTCGACTTGCACAAGCTCACCATGACTAATTATGCCACAGGCAAGGCTTGGCAGCAGGGATTTTTCACCATGAACCTCTTTATGATGGGCTTGCCCAAGGAAAACCCTATTTGAGCCTCATGTTTATGGACCCCCAGTAGCTCAGTTCTGCTCTGCCTCAGCACTGACCTGGCACGACTGGTTTGGGAGCAGCATGGAAAAGAGACCATATATGTTTATTAATGTGATTGTTGGATAAAAATATAGTATCTCCCAAACTCAGTAATATGAGAAGGCATTGAGAGGGCACTACGTGTACCTGTGAGCATAAAGAGAAGCATGAAAGCCCGAGACGTGCCACTTGTTAGAGCGCTTAGATGTGCTACATATGCCCTGCCAACTCCAGCCAGCTCAGGAGGAAACACTAGATCCATACTCATCCTGCAGGTGCTTAAAATTAGGTTAGAGGAGCATGTGTCCATGTGGGCTGCCCACACTCCTTAAGAGGGGCTGCAGCACTGCAGGCTGCCTGGGCTGGCACACGCACTTTCTACCATGTGTGGAAAAACCTTGGCAACACTTGTGTGAGGCATGAACCCCACCTAAGTGCCCTGCATAATCAGCCTTGAAGCAGGCAGTGATTCAGCTCCTACTCATTCCTTTTAAAGGATTTTTCTCTCACTTAGGACATGTTCAGCATTTGGGATAGATTGGAATATGTAGCTCCTTTGCTAACCTGTCTTAGTCCTAATGGAGAAAAACAGGTTAGCAAAGGAACTGTCCATGGCTGGGCTACCTGCTCCTAATGAAGCAGGAGGTATGGAGTGGTTCCACTTGGTCTGTGGGACATCTGGAGTTGAGATGAGGGAACCTATGGCTTGTGGGACATTTATCAGAGAGAGGTTGCCAGGATGAAAGGCAAGGATTCCCTCTACGTTTTATGGCATTTCCCATGTCCTTTATAATTTTTTTTTTCTACCCTGTCTCCTAAAATTAACATCTGTTAAGGAACGTCTCTCTTCTGTCTCTCTCTTACGTGACAATGTGCAGCTGTTTCCCTGCGGTCAGCCTCCTACGAACTCTGCTACCTTTGCAATTAAGCTTTTACGGAGCTCGTTTGGCAGGAGAGCAGGGCGCAGTGGCACTCCCAGGGCTGGGTGGCCCTCTCCTGGCCACACCTGGCCCGTGCGCTTGTCACACAGCCCGCTGCAGCCCCACACCCAGCCTCGGCGTGCGCCTTGCATGGCAGCAGTTCACAGCACACGTGCGAAATAAAGCAAGAAGTTCAATCTATTTGCTTTGGACTAAACAGGACCCATTCGTGTTTTATGTAAAAGCGTTTTGTCCAGTGGCATGCTCAATATAACCAAAGCTCCCTTATCACTGGCAAGGCCTCGCACTGTTTGTCACAAATCAATGTATACGAGTATGTTGAACATCACAAGTAGGATCCAACTCACATTACTTTGGTCTCTCAGGTATTTTGACACCTGTTCCATGTTACTATCCTTTATAATCATTCACTTGGCCTTCTTCAGGTTGAGATGCTTTCTAAGGGTGACTGTTTCACAGCACCTCAGAGATCCACCAGAATATATTCAGGTGACTTTCCTCCTTCCTTGTGAAAGCCTGGTTGTCCTCTAATTTTCCACAAAACAGCTATTTCAGTGAAGGCAACACTGCTTTTGTGTGGAAAATGGTGTAGGTAACAACAGAACTGCACCCCAAATCTATTTAGCGATAGAATGGATTTTTGCTACGGTTGCAATTCTTTCCCTTCCTTCCACTCTCCCCTTTCTCCTCCTCCTGTCCTTCCACCATCTCACTGACTCAGAACCATTTAGGGCTTGTAAGCTTTCTTTTTTGTCTGGAAGCATGGCAAATTCTTCCTGCCTTGATTTTAAATATTTATAGTGAAAATATTTAAATACAGTACTCTGTCACCATATCTTTCATAAAGGCTGATGAATCACATAGCAGAAAAAAAGAAATCAAAATAACCAGCAATGATAAACTGCTGATGGAGTTTGCAGGTGACAGAAAAGATTGTGCAGTGCTAAATAATGAAAAGTGTAGGTCTTTCACTCTCTCACTATTGCGGTATAATCAAAATCGGTTGGTGAAGTGGTGAAATTCAAAGGTTTCTGTTTTTATAACACCACATTATACATGTGTAAGAACACAGGAATTATCACAGCATCGGGAACAGAGAAGCTGTGACTGTTCCCTGTGTATCCTTTTTAACCAGGTGTGCTTATTCAGTGCAGCCATAGAGTCAAAAACACCAACATGGCCCCAGGTGGTCAAAACCACCAACTATGAGATGAAACCATTGCCCCCTCTCCGGCCTGAGTCGGGGTGTGTGTACAACTCCACATCCTGTCTTGCTGCCCCTGGCTCCATAGGGGGCTGGAAAAATAGAGCAGTTACTAAAAAAAAGGAAAATCAGAGAAGTGGAAAATGTGCTTTCCTCATGAAAAACGGGTGTCAGTTCATATCTCTTCTCAACAGAGGGTTAAGGTTGTGAACAAAATTTCTAAGAACCTACATGAGAACAAAACTTTAAGAGCTCTCCTACCTGTAGGATATAATGAGCTGCAAGGATTGGAAGGGGAAGTTAAAAACATTCATATAGAAATAAAAAGATAAATTACATGTGTGGAAAAAAGAGGAGCTATAAAAGCATACAGTAACATCCCACCATGAGATCGTTAAAGGCTGCTTGATACCTAGGAGCAAGAAGCCGCCTTTCTTGAGCATTTCAGAAGTGTGGGATGTCAAGCTCTCACTAATTTGTCACTGACATTTTTACACTTGAAGTTAACTGAATACACAGCATAAATGGATAGCTGATGTGAATCTTTGGTAGCATAGCAATCGTTTGGAAAGCCTAGAACAGAAAGAGCTTTGGGACCACTAATGAGCTAAATGTATCACTCTTATTCTCAGCAAGGTGATTACTCCCCATGGAGTAGGCTCACGGTATGAAAAGACTGACGGTATAAACAGACCAGACTTGATCTTGATCAGGAGCCAAGCCCTTAATCCAGGTTTAAAAAACACATGTATGTGCTCGCTGTGAAAGGCAATCCCAGACCGCCTTGGCAGCAGCCACCACTACTGAGCTGCCGGGCTGCCCCAGGCTGTGCCATCACATCTCCTTGACTGTATTGCTGCTACAGCTCTTGGCTGTAACAGGGCACCCCTGAGAAGAAGCACATCAGCTAACAGCATTTTTAAATTACTTCACAGCACTCTGCAGCCTTGGAAAAAAAGTATTAGGCTGGCTGATGGTGGCTGGAGCCTGGCAGAGGAACATGCTTACGTTTTCAAGTTAGAACAATATTCTGCTGTAAATATTTAATAGTACTAAATTCTAATAGCCACTGCTACAGTGACAAACTAATTATAAAACTTGAATATTTATCAAAATGCTTTTCTTGAAAAATGTGCTAATATCTGTGGCATTCTTTTGAGATTAGTACAGTTATTACAGGTTCCTTTATACTTCTTCATATTTACCTTCAGGAGAGGGTCATGAAACTCCCTAGATGAGGAGACCTTCCCAATACTGCCTCGTGTTCCTTCAGTGTTGGTTTGCTCCAGACTGAATCAGTCTCACACAGGCAGAGGTATGCTACTGCTGACTTCTCTAAACTTTTGCTGCTGGAGGAAAAGGCAATTCCTATACATCCTGAATTTTGAAAGTCCTGAATTCTGCACTCTGTGAAAGACCTGTAGTTGCTTCACAGACTCTTTTGCTTTTCTACTTCTCCCATCATCTATTCAGTAAAACAAAGCTCTGTTTCTCTCTGGGACAAAGAATGAAGAGAGCTGTCAAATGCCAAAACATAAGAAATCTTTGGACTGCAAGGACAAAGAAAGAAGCTGCCAAAATATGCATTACCTGCAAAAAATCTGAGGTCCAAGAAGAATGAAAAAAAATCATTTAACTGCCATGGTAATCATTTTAGCCATTTCAAAATTACATTTAGGTGAAGTCTAAAGGAAAACTCCTCTTTGAAATGAAAAATCAGTATTGTGTTAAGGAGTTCAAAAATGTTCAAAGTGTTTCTACTTTTCATTTTTCCAATACTCTGATTCTGTCAATTTGACTAGAACTTGAAAATTATTTCAGCCAATTATCAAATGTCCTTTTTTGTTGTTGTTGTTCTTTTTTGGTTGGTTTTGGATTTTTGGGTTATTTTGCAAATGATGTGGCTTCTTTCTATCTTTAAAGGAAGAGCTGAAATCGGTCTTCCTTGGTGAGACCTCATTCCCTGCATGTGTATGGGCACACACACCATGCATGATCCTTTGGAGACAGAAGGCTCGTACTTCCTTCATCCTCAGAAAGAGAGAGATGAATACTAATAAACTGCTGGGACATCCTTTCCCTGACTCTCTCACTTTTTGTAACCCATTGGGATATACACAAACTTGGTTGCTATGGAGAAAATAACTTTCCCACTTCACCCTAAGCAACTGCATTTGTTACAGGTAAATCTATCATGCCTTGTATTTTCAGAGCATAAGAGAGAATTAGTTGGTTATTTCCAGCTCCAAAACACTGGTTTAGACAGGCTAAGGGTTCAACTTAAGCTGATACAACTATACAACCCCACTGCTACAGTCCTTAGTAATAACTTTGGCAAGACACGAATCCCACTGCTAGTGCTAACAAAGAGAACTGAAGATTATTTTTTCCTAACTAACATACGTACACCTTTAATTTCCCAGAGTCTGACTCCCTGTGGAATTTCCCATCACTTCCAAAAGAAGACTCAGAAAAGCTGTTCAGACGCAGCTGCCAGATCTATTGGTACTGTCAGAATACAGGTTATTAAAATAAAATGCATTGTGAAAACATCAGTTTTAGGATGACAATACAGAAAAGACGAGGTGTAATGGCTACAAGTGGGTCCTGGGGAGATTCCAATTGCACACAAGATGAAAAATTTTCACAATGCAAATAGTCACTGAAATAATCTCCCCAGGAAAGCCAGGATCTCTCCAACATTGAACACTTTTAGGATTCACCTGGACAAGGTGCTGGGCCATCTGGACTGTGCTTTTGCCAAGAAAGGTCAGACCAGATGATCCTTGAGGTACCTTCCAACCTGGTATTCTATGATTCTATGATTTTCATGGGATACACTTACAGAAGACTTATTTTTCTATCACTTCACATCCTTAAATACCAGCCTTGGGTCTGATTGGCATTATGCAAGTTGGAATTAGCCACAGGGGCTGCATGGCCCACAATATTTGCAAGGTTTCCTAGATTAACAAATCTGCCCTAAAGTATCCTTAAGACAGACAAAGTAGAGCATCCCCTTTGATGATGGGTGAAACATTTGGTCTTAACTACCTTTAAATAATTTAAATAATTTTAAAGTTTGGTGATGCTGAGTAGGCCTCAGGCACTTAATTTCCTAACAAGATTCCAAGGGAACTCCAATAATGTTTTCTGCCTCATTAGGATAGAAATGCAATTTTTCTCCTATTTGAGCAAATGTCTCCTCAACAACCAATAAAATGTGCAAGCTGGAAGTTAAAGACTGGTTAATGGTCCCTTGACATGATCCTATTGAAGTAAAAGAGTAAAACCAGCATATGCTGTGCACACAAGAGACATTTCAGCTTAGAATTATATTTTAAAGAAAACATACTGAAGGCCATGAAGAGCTCTGTATCTCCATAGATGGCAATTGCAAAGCTTTTTTCAGCACGCATTTCTGTTTGTGATGTAGTTTCTAATGCTGTATTTCCTGTCATTCAAAGGCAAAGGAGGTGCTGTAAGTCAAATTAAAACATGGCTTTTCTTGACCTGTAGATGAAGCACTTACTTTACTGCATATGCACATACCAGCTGTATGAATGTCTTCACCCAAGCATGCCATGGTTCAGGAATTTTCATTCCACCTATTACTATTTACTATTATTTACTAGTCTTTATTGTGGCTGCTTATGAGAATATATAAAGCACTTTTAATAAAAAGACTGTGGAATAACTAAACAGAGTTTATAAAGGAAAGTCTCTTTTGACTTTTCTAATTTATTGAAAGAATCTAAGATTGTTCTCCAGAAACAGTGGACACCAGGTCTTGAGTTCCCAGTCTTCAGACTGCTGGAGCACCGGCTACCAGGGACAGTGTCTATTTATTGCCCTCTGCTGGTATCATCCCTAAATTTGATGTGCCCAACCTGACTCGTCTACCTTTTGTCTCATTAATTATTTGCAATTCGCTGTCAGTGCAAATGGTATTCTAGAGGAAAGGCAGATCTGAAGATCATTACTGGTAGGATGAAATGCAATGTGCTTAATTGTAAAGAAATGAGGATGTTCTATGGAAACATCTTCACAGAAATAGACTCCTGAGAAAGGGAATCATAATTTAAAGAAACTAAAGAAACTCCTTCTGATTTTCTTTTAATAGAAAGCTTGAAGCAGTAAAACTGAAGTCAAGATTTTTTATTTTCAAGTATTCATTGCTTCACTACATCATAAAAAGAATGCATTAGCTAAGATAAGAGAAAAACTTAGTAAATGGACTGAAAACGTAACATTTTATTTACTATTTGTGCAGATAATGTTTCTGTTCTTTTTTACACCATATAACCAATGATCAAGCCATTTTGGAAGGAAATGATATCCTTTGCTTTTAGTAACAAATGTACTCAGCCACACTAGTATCTGCCAACAGATGTGGTGCTACTCAATTGCTGGCAATATAAAAAAAGAAAAAAAGAAGTTCATTTGTGGGATATTTCTGTTTCTAAAACAAGAAGCAAGATTAAGTGGCTTAAATAGTGATGGTTCCTGGGAAATCTTAGAGCAAGCAGTCTACCTGGGTCCTCTCTGGTTTATGCTCTAATAATCCAACTGCACAGCTGAGATCCAGGTACCTTTTTCCCATATTGTTCCTGTCCTTCATCATTCATCTCCTTCATACATTCCTTTTTCTCCTTATCCTTTCCTCCTTCTCAGCTCATATCTTCATCTGCCCCTACCACTTCTCCACTTGGTACATTCAAAGAGTTCAAAAATAAAAGACACCAGTTCTTACTTAGTGTATAAAACTAGCTCTAGACTGTCACCTGAAAAAATACAGGAAGCCCAAGATACTGTAGTGGTCAAAGCACACTCTTTGGATACAGCAAGCCTGGATAAGATACCAAAAGCTGTACACTTCTAAGTGAATTTATTTCTTCTTTTAGGAATTTGTTCCAGTGTTTTCACTTCCTTTCTCAACACCTCTGCCTAACCTTATATTTGAATTCAGTTTTCTTGTATGTTGTTACAGTACACGACTGAATCTTTCTCTCAAGAAACAAAAACTGCTTTAGCACCTAGTATTTTCCTCTTGTTAAAATAATCAGAGAAATCACATCACCCATGAACTTGTTCTTAGATAAGATAAAAAGGTTGAAAGAGTTAAGCCTCTCATCATACCACATTTCCTCCAGGCCCTCTTTTCACCTTTCTCTTCTGTCCTCCAGCCTCCTTTGGTACATATTCTTGCTGCTAAACATCTATTTGCTGGGAGACAAAAAAATTTAAAAATTATCTTTTTGCTACTGGGTGAATGGAGGACAACTGACCAAGTGTTCCCAGGCCAACTCCAGCTCTGAGAAGCAGGAACACACTTGGGCTGGATAGCTTTCGGAGGGTACAGCTGAAAAGTCTTCAGCATTTGCAAATTTATACCAGTTTAAATGTTGCAACTCCACAATTGTAGGTGATTTTTCAATGAAAGAAAAAGGTATACCTCCACCTACCCAGGGGGAGTTCTCTGCTCTTGGAAAAGTTCAGGTTCCTGCTCCAAAGCAGCAAGATGCCTGCTGACAGTGCTGAAAGCAATTGCTCATAAAACTGTTTCAACTCAGTAGAATAATCTGTTCTTTTCTAATTTCAGTACTGAAAATGGCCAGACCACTTTAACTGAAACTCTCTTTCTCCTGGAGCCTCCAACCTGCCACTCCCCAAAAATGCCAAGCCTGAACACCTAAACAGCCTGCAAACATTCAGCATGTGCACTGAAGTGACATGTAAAGAGCAGCAGGGTAGCAACACAATACTCATGCCAGTCTTAAAGCTGCAATAAACCCTGCTTTTTGCTCCATCCATTACCCTTTTCCTAGAACCACTCTTCCCCTAGACTTCTAAATGTCTCCTTTTATTTTAGTACTGAACATCTCAGTGAGTGGAGTTAAGGTGATGTATTTAACTATTAAAAAAACCCAAAACCAACCCATCTTGTATTTTTTTAAATATGAGCCCCAGTTTGCATGATCTATCTCTGCAGGTGTTCTGCATTCTAGTATACTAATAGTAAAGTCCAATTTAAATTACCATTATATTACATGATTGTCACTTACATCTAGGCAGTTCCCTTTGCTCCTTGCTTTTCACAAGTATTAGTATCTCTAAAACTGCACAGAGAAATTAAGTTCTGAAATATCTTTGCTAGTATTTCAAAAGTATTTCTAAAAAATTTCTAAAAAATCTTTCAAATAGCATTATGTGTATTTACTACAATCATATCACAGAATCACAGAATGAATGGGTTGGAAGAGACCTTCAAGATCATCAAGTCCAACCGATGCCCTAACACCTCAACTAAACCATGGCACTGAGTGCCACATCCAGTCACATCCAGGGATGGTGACTCCACCACCTCCCTGGGCAGACCATTCCAGTACTTTATTATTCTTTCCATGAAAAACTTTTTCCTAAATCCAACCTATATTTCCCTTGGCACAGCTTAAGACTGCGTCCGCTTGTTCTGTCAGTTGCTGCCTGGAGAAAGAGACCAAGCCCCACCTGACTACAACCACCTTTCAGGAAGTTGTAGAGCGTGATAAGGTCACCTCTGAGTCTCCTTTTCTCCAGGCTGAACAACCCCAGCTCCCTCAGCCGTTCCTCGAAGGGCTTGTGTTCCAAGCCCCTCACCAGCCTTGTTGCCCTCCTCTGGACGCGCTCAAGCGTCTCAACGTCCTTCCTAAACTGAGGGGCCCAGAACTGGACACAGCACTCGAGGTGCGGCCTCACCAGTGCCAAGTACAGGGGAAGAATGACCTCCCTGCTCCTGCTGGCCACACCATTCCTGACACAGGCCAGGATGCCGTTGGCCTTTTTGGCCACCTGGGCACACTGCTGGCTCATGTTCAGTCGGCTGTCGACCAGTACCCGCAGTATATTTAAATGGTTCTTGTAACATCAACATCTTTATCCATCAATGAATATTGCACATCACTGAATAAACAAGAAATTGCTGAGTGCAGTGGAAATTCTGTACATCTTTCTTTGTTGTTATAAAGCTCCTCTTTTTCTTTGCCATGGAAGCAAGTTATTGAGGTCTGCAAGCAGACGGTTCACTTCGTGCCACAGAGGAATACATCAGTCCTGACTAGCAAAGCAGAAGATGGACTGTGCTTGGATAAGGAAGGCTGGAATTGAGCTAAGTCATGTTAAATTAATGGGTAAAGCTTTCAGAAATACCATTTTATACGCGAAGCTCTGCTACTTTCACAAGTTGCCCAAAGCAAAACTCCTTAGTTGAATTATTCACTGAGGGCAGAGTGAACTTTTTTCTCCCCTGAGAAAGGATTTCTAACTTGCATCAAGGATGCATAATCTTTAACCATGGCACTCTATGGTGGATGAGGCTGGATTGATGCCCTGCAGCCACTGTGTTCCCTGGTAAATTTTGCCAGGACAATTCTGAGAGCAGTGAGGCCAACTGTATTTTCCAGCTGCTTGGTTGATCTGCATTTTTCAGGAGCCACCAGATTTGCACATCTTGTCATCAGCTTTTCACAGACTGGTGCTAGACACAGCATCATTCCTTCCCATTAATCTTTGTGAACCAAACAAATTGAAACAGGAGGCAGGTGCCAACCTCTCCCAGAGCACCAGTTAGCACTGAACACAAGTAATATGGTCACCCAGTGACACAGGTTGAGAAAGACTCAAGGCACCCAGCATGTACTGGATGTAAACTCTAACCTGAATGAACAAGATCTATAGCCCCATTTTTCAATGTTTACCATAATGACAGCTCTAGTATTCAAGAAGCCCCCAGGAACTCTGCTGGTCAGCTTGACTTCTTGGAAGTGCCATGGAGCAAAACTGGTCAAAAAGGCTCTGCTTCCCATAACAGCAGGATATCCTTGGTATACAGGAATCCCTAGTACCTCCCCCCTGTTGGAGTTTGGTTCCTCAAGTGCCTTGCACAGAGGTCTGCAAGGTGCAAAACCTCCCAACATAGGGCCAAGATTAATGGCAGGATTTGGCTGGGGAAGGTGCATGCATCTTTCCCTCAGGACCAGCAGGATTTGCCATCTGCAATATTTGACATTCCTGACTCCCTGCTCTTGTGAAGCTCCCGCTTGGGATCGTCACACCCCCCCTTTCTCACAGCTCTGCATCTTCAAGAAGCTGCTGCTCAGAAGCAGTTTTGCCAGCAGTATCAGCACTTAAACAGATCTCCAGTGCTCCAGAGCCTGAGTCCTGCTCTGTGCAGCCACTGAAGCTGAGCTGGCATTGTCAAACTATAAAACATAAGCAGAACTTTTTAAACCAGTAAAAGGTGAAGGGACAAAAGGGACATGTTGAAAAAGCTGGATAGTTCCATTTGAGTTCTGAGCCTGTCACTCTAGTCACTAATCTGTCACCTGTACCCTTGGCAATGTGTTAGCACTCAGCCAGAGATTGTGGATATAATCAGGTATCAGTGCTGTGAAATAGCACTTTTCTCATAGTACAGCCTTTATAAAGTGCTGTAGCAATCCTCAAAATTACATGAGAAGCAGAGAGGCTCTTTAAGCAGGAAAGATCTGCTTGGTAATGGCTGTAGCATCAGTGCATGTGCAGAGGAGCTGCCAGGATGGGGACATGTCCCATTTAAAGCCTTTGTAGCTTGAGTATCAGAACCCAGTTCCAGGGGAGGGGAGAGGAGGATGAGTCCGTCTGCTCAGGAGGGAAGATCTATAAATGATCACAGGCAGGTGGGCTAGAAGAGCTCGGTGATGTTAAAGCTGTGCTGAAGAATGGAAGAAAAGGTGGGAAGGGCATCCTGCAGGCTCACAAGATAGGTAGGGAGAAGACTGCATGTTGAACAAAGTGAGAAAATCCAGTCACAAAGAACACTCCTCAGTGTGGGGGGAGTTGAGTGCCAGGCCCTGAGATTATCTGAGATGTAGGAGCAGCTCAAATTGCTAAACATCATGGAGAACTGCACTTCATAGATTTCTTTTTCATTTTCATGCATTTTAATACCAATTTCTGTAATCAAATGACTTTATACTTTTCTAGAATAAATTTGCTTTCTTCTTCTGTGGTTTATCTCTTATCAAGGTGAAGTCCCTCTTGACATACATTAAGTAGTGACCAACCAGTAAGCTATGGCTTCAGGAACCCCACGTGGTAAAAAGGGAGTTATAAAACAAAAAAGAACAACCCCAAACCTTCATTCTGTTTCTTAGGGGAAGAGGCAGACATACAACTGCACATGTATCTACAAAGGAGTGGAGCCCTTAGAAACTTTGATGACCTCTAACTATAATTACTGCTGTTTCTAGTAAGACTTCTACACAAATATCACTTGATCAATAGGCCTTTATCTGTACAAAACCTTTCTAGAAAATCCTTTACTCATGTCATTTTTCATATCTTCCCAATTTTGTCTCCAGCTGTGCTGGCAAGATCCAAGTTTGCCTGATTTTCAGAAAGTTGATGGGGAAATATTTCAATCCTGATTTCCACATCAAACAGATTTAATAATCAAAAATAATTTAAAAGAAAATAAGTAGCTTTAGTCAACTAGGCAAGTTCATCACTGTAACAGACACCCTTTTTTTACCTCTGTTCATAATTATAGTGTGTGGAATTGTCTACTGGGAGATAGTTTAAAGTAACTGGATTTTATGCCTTCAACAGTTTCACTGAATAACTCAGGAAGATGTCATGCAGAGGGTGTCCACCGAGAAACAGCAATTATTTCCTGAGGTCTCTCTGTTAACCTTTAAGGTTTCATCCAGGGGTTTAGAAGCGTGCAGAAAAGCCCCAAGAAAAAATAGTTCAGACTTGGCAAGCTTTCCCCAACAGCAGTCTGTGAAAGAACCAATCACAGAATTCAATGATGATGAACAAGAGTTCATCAACTACAAATTATATCAATCCAAGAGCTGGCAGAAGTTCCAGTTAATGTATTAAAATACTTTTGCCCTCTTGAATGGATCATGGGGCCAGGGCAGAAAAGAATAATGAGGAATATAATATCTACTCTTACTGATCAACCTTTGCACAGCTATTGAGCTTCAAGTGTCAGTTGTCAATGGTGTTTGTATATTTCCTAAATTGACTGACTTGACCTCAAAAATTCCTACTAATTGAACTAAATAAGAGAAGGGAGGTTGATGTGAAAAAGTGTCTTGGAAGTATGTTACAGCTTCTTGTCAGGCTGACAGGAAAATGCTGTTTCTGCAAACTCTCAGCAACACTAAGGTGATGATTGCCCTTCCCCAGTACTGAGCTGTTCTTTCCTGTGTTCAGGGCAACATGCTGCGCTCTCAGTCCTGCCAAACAAGCAGTTCAGTTGAAGACAAAATATAACCCATGTTCTCAGCCTTGACCCAGGATGTTTCGGTGATCCAGTCACAGCTCAGACCTTGACTGGCAGAGACAGCAAGGGCTGGGGTGGGCAGGCAGGAAGCTGAGGGGGTGGCACTCTTCCATAAGGTTTTTGTATCAGTAAGTATTGTGGATCCATAGGAGCAGGTCTCTAGAGTGAAAGCCTTGTGCTGAAGACCCGTCCTGTATGGGCCATGTTTCCAGCTCTGTAAACTGAAAGCACATCTATGGCTGTGACACATTCACTGCACTCCTGAAGCAGCACCACCCCTTCAGTTTTTCCAAGGAAATCCAGTCCCTGCAACCCAAAAGTGCTTTGTGATCTCTGAAGTCCTGTGCTGAAGGGGTGTTTGGGCTTGGATGTTTTGCTTTAACATCTCTCCCGCAGTGCAGGGGCACCCTGCAGTGCAGCCATAGCCCCATCCAGCCTCAGCTGCTGCCAGCAGGGTGAACATTGCGCTGATGGAGAATCTCTCAGCCTGGCTGCAACACTCCTGATCCACATTAGTGGCCTCCTGGGCATGGGTCCAGGGCCACCAATGGCCTCTAAGACTCCCTCAGCTGCACCAGCAGTAGAACAAGGTAGACATTGATCTATTTGAACTTTTCACTACTGTTTTCCTCTTCTTGATTTTATCAAACACCTTCCAGAGGGCTCCTCACACCTTGCCCATCTTCCTTGGTCAAAAGCAGTCAGCTCTCCAACCAGATCTCCAAGTGAGACAGTGCTGCCTATGGCAGATCTGGCAGCAGTGAGGAGAAGTGGGCCAGGAAGGCTCCACAAATGAAGCCATCCAAGGCCACCTTCATCTCTTGCCCAAACATCCTACAGCGGGAACTCCACTTCTCACATCGAGGCATCAGACAGGGTCCATAAACTGTGGGTGGAAGAAAAGAGGATACATCACTACTGTTTGTCCTCCACTTTAAGGGCTAGAGTGAAAACTCACCCTCCCCACTAACAGCAGGGGGGGAAATGCATTCTTGCACTGTAGCCTTTGTTTGTCCTATTACTTTTAGGCAATAACCTTTTAGTTCATTCACTTCCAAGACTGGAGAAAGAGAAAGGACACAGAAGAGGAAAGGACATATTCAGGGACTGGATTTCACAGCTACAGGTTCCATAATAAGCCTGAAGACAGATTTATGGCATAGTTAATTAGCCTTTTTCATTTTTTTTTTTTTTGCATAAGACACAAAAATGACAACCAGATAAACTAAAACGCCGTTTGTTTTTCTGAAAATGCACTGAAGAACAGAGGGATTCTGTTTTCACTGTCACATTTTGGATGCTGTGCAATTCCTATGATACAGCTACTTGGGAGCTTCTGCAGCATTACCAAGAGAATTTACTGAGATTATCATTTTTACAATGGATAAGCAAAGAATGCATTTAAATTATGAGCCTGACATGAATATAGTATTTAAGTATATTTAAAATTAGAAAAGTAGCCTGACACTTTCTTTACCTCAGTTTTAGTTCATATCTTATTGCAGGAAATAAATTCTGCTGTTTAATTATTTACAGTCCTAATGGTGTTACTTTCCATTAATTGCTGAATACAGATAATATTTTATTTATAGATAAGTATATCTTATGTTTGTTCAGGAGTGAGTGGAAAGCAATAATTAAATAAACACAAAATATCCAAATAAAAGTAAAATAAATAAATTAATAATAACTGAAGGATAAAATTATGTTTATATTAGTAGAAGAATTATCTCCTATTTGTGACTAAATTCTGCCAATAATATATTATTACTGTCTTCATATTTTGCACTGCAAAACTAACTTGCCACTTTTGCCGTAATTCTTTATGAAAGATGTATGAAGGTCATGTCAGAATTTCTAAGTAATCAAAAATATTTCACAGTGGCAACGATTAAGCATTAGAAACTAAAAAAGAATCCAGCTACAGGGTGACTTTACAAGAGCTGGTTTTGGTCACTGAATCCTAGAGTGTTGGAGCCTGTGAAATATTAACAGACAAGTGCTACGAAAGGATTAGCTCGGACTGTGAGCAGGTACAGGGAGAAACAAGCCCTTCATGTTGGGTCTGAGTAGAACTGACCGTGCACTATTTATTATACTTCTGAGGTGAAAGCAGAGAAGTGGATGCCTATTCAATATTCGAAATGGTCAGACTTTTTGTCAAAACATAAATAACAGGAAATAACAGGGAGTAACAGGAAATTTTCCAGCTTGTAAGCAGTGCTCCACGTTTGGCAGTTATAAAACACTGTAGATAAACATTATTGAATAGTTCCTTTTAAATACACTTAAAAAATTTACTTAACATAAAACCTAAAAACTAGCTCGTGATGGCTTTTTATCCAAGAAATCTAACTACTGGGAACAAGAAGTCTGTTCTAGCATATAGGAGGATGGTAATAGCTTTATGAGTTTTCAGTTATTCTCTATCTGTTTTGATCTTTCCAGGACTGTCACTTCAGACAGAGTTACTGAGATGTTACAGTGGTGTCTTGTTAGTATCATCCATGCTGTTAGAGTTGAAAAATAATCCTGACCAGCTTCTACGAACTAAACTGTAAGCAGGGAAGCAGGGCTGGGTCTGGTACAAACTGTGACTATACTCAGACAGGTGATTTTACCACAGGAATCCCCCCTGAGAGCTGTAGTGGGTGTCTGGGTGCAAGAAGCTGTGGGTTCTCCAGGCTGCTGTGTGCTGGTGGCACCCAGATTAGGTATTTCTCTAAAAGCTTCTTAGGCCATTTAATACAGTTTGCACATCTTTTCATAAATTATAGAATCACAAAATGGTTTGGTCCAGAAAGGACCTTTAAAAGTCATCTAATCCAACTCCCCTGCCCTAGGTAGGGACATCTTTCACTAGATCAGGTTGCTCCGAGCTCCATCCAGCTTGGCCTTGAGCACTTCCAGGGATGGGACATCCACAGCTTTCCTGGGCAACGTGTTCCAGTGCCTCACCACCCTCACAGTTAAAAATTTCTTCCTAATATCAATGTGTGTGAACTCATAATCAGTGACAGGATACCAGGATTCAGAGAGAAGTAGAAATGCAAACATCAGCAGAAACGTCTGAGGGGCTTAACCTGTTAGAAACCACCAGGGACCAAGGCCTGCACTCACAGCTCTGCATGACTGGCCAAGGAAGGACTGAGGATGTCACAGCATGAGAAGAACTCCAGGCCTGGCCTGGGGACAACCACCTTGCTGCAGCCAGGTCTGTCTTTGGACAGACTTTGCACCTACCCTGTTGGAGATATGTCCATGTATCCGTGTCAGCTGGGGGAACAGACTGTTTCCCACAAAAAGCGGTGAGTTGGGAAAGGGCTTGGTGATGGCTGTAACACAGAAAAATCAACATATAAAAAAGAAACGTCAGGCTAGGGCTGTGTCCTGCGTTGTCCTGTGTCCTTGATTTCAAAATTATAGTAATTCGGAGGGAAGGGGGTTGCATCTTCCATTCCAAGGGAGGCTCCTGCCTTCCTTCAACAGACATCTATCTTTTCAAACCAAGACAGGCTGGAAGGTTATACTGGTTCTGTATGTGGCAATTGTAAGACTGCTGCTAGAATAGTGTGTTGCCAAGGAGGAAGCTGGAGGGGGGAGATTCAAAGAAAAGACTCAGAAAAGGATCCAGAATGAAGAAGAGATTCTTAGAACTGAGTTATTCAGCTTATTTGAGAAAGGGTAAAAGATCTTACAATCTTTTTAGATGGATATTTACACATGAAAACGTGCTGATTTGGGGTTACTTTTACAGGCATGAATTCATGGGAAAAAAGGAGGAGGAAAACTTTAATAGGGTTGCAATCTGCCATCAGCACTGTCTGGGGCTGCGCCGCATTTGCTTTTTTAGTGATACAGGAGCAACACCCACACATTTCCCCTTCCTCCCTGGGAAAATGACACAGGTCCTCCAGCCTGGCTCTTCCATTCTGCAGACAGCAGGTTACCAGGACTCAGCAGCTAGAAGCTGAACTCTGCCAGATAAATTCAGACTTGAAATAAGACAGAATTTCCTTGAAAAAAGGTAATTAACAGCTGGAATGATTTGTTAGGGGAAATGCACAGGCTCCTAAAATGAAATTAAGTATCTTTCGAGACAGGCTGTCATTCAGTTGGAGAGAACAGCTTTATGCCTGCCCTGTTTATGCAGAAGACAAGAGTGAAAAAATACAGGGGTTCCTTTCACCTCTACAGTCTATGAAAAATACACCTGATGTTTATAGACACTTCAGTTCCTGATCATGCTGATTTTGCAGTAGTGCGTGTTCCCGAGCTGACTCGAGGCAGGATGCAGTGCTGCTCTATTTGCTACTTGTCAAATTTGACAGTTATAGGGAGGAGGGGAATGGATCACTGGCAAAAAAAAATAAAAATGCATTTTCTTCACTTTTATTCTATAATATCAATCAGTGCAGCAGCTTGTTAAAAAAAAAATAGCAGAGAGGAAAAAACCAACATCCAGTACAAAATTTCATGCCTGTTTGGTAAAATTTTCAAAATAAATATGTGGATGTAGAGAAATTCTACAAAAGAAAGAGGTCAGTCAGATCTCAATAACCCAGCTCCGGCAGTTTGCATTTCCTTCGGTTCCATCCCTTTTCATGTGGCGTGTCTGAGCAAAGCCCAGAACGCCAATGGCTGTGCCTTGGCTGACACGGATTTGGATGCACCCAGGAGAAATGGAACTGCCATCGTGTCCTCCACTTTCTTCTCTGATCCCAACGCCTGCTGGCTACGAAATGGTGCTGTAGCATTTCTGCTTTACACATACACTGGCCAAGCCTTACTGTGCATTCTGAGCAAGCTGTTTCCCTTGGTCATGCCAGCTGCAATGCAGAGTCAAAGGAAAGGCAAATAGGCACTTAAATGGGCTTTGAAGCCTTCATTGCAATGCAGTGAAACTAAAAGCCTCTTTGCTGCCAAAAAAAAAAATCAATTTCAGCAGCACAGAGGCTCTTTCTTCACTGTATCCTCTGCTTACACTCGCACTTTTACTTGTTATGTTCCTCCACACACTGACATCAGTTAAGACGTAGCAGCATGTGTCGTCTGGCGCTATTACACGGCTGGCCTGGGAGAGCATCCCACTCCTCCACTCTCCTAACTCGTCTTGATCTCCCACCTTCCAGCATGCAGGTGGATATGACATGGAAGTGGCAAGACCTCCCTGCATCCCTCTGCTCAGCTGGGGCATGAGGCCAGGTGCTGACTGGGCCAGGGGCCCCAGCGGGATTTGGCTGCAGGTTCCACTTTGCGCAGGTGGGTTTTGGCCACAGCACTGCCAAAAGCTGTCTCTGCAGCTTTGGCCAGGCATTTCTATCCCTGAGCCTTTGCCTTTCTCCCCTCATCCTGCAAGCTCCTCAGGTCGGGAGGTCTCTTCCTGTGCAATGCACAGAATTACACCAAATAACAAAGAAACAGTCTATAACAATCCATATTGCTCTATTCCTCCCCTGGTTGCACACATAGCTCCTCTACTACTTGACATTTGTCCACCTAGTCAATCCCAGCAGGTTCCTGAGCACAGGACCACAGATGTCTATCCTAACCTGCCCTGGCCCCCATTGTGGCTGAGCAAGTGTTCCCCAGAGCAGCTTCCAGGCACAGTCTGGCAGTGAAGGCAGCACGGTGGCCATGGCTAGCAGGCAGTGTGCCTGCAGCTGCCTCTGTCTGCCAGCCAGATGGTGAACTGGCACGGACATGGGCTGTCCCACAGCAGGCAGTCCTGGCTCCCAGGGAAGTTTCTGGGCATGCTTCATTTTTGAGTAGAGACACGTGTCCGTGGTCAGCATGCTTGTGAGTCCATTTAGCCCCAACACAGCCACTGTCTGTCCTCAGACTGTGCACAGCTGCACCCTGAGGGCAGGTCCAATAGATGTAAACTGTTTTTAAGAACCAAGCTGGACTGAACTTGTCGCCCAAAAAGGGTGGGAGGTAAAGCAGCATAATACCCATGTTATTGCTTTCATTCCTCAGCTGTTCCAGAGATGGGAGTTGCTTCTGACATAATTAGGGCTCTATTGCTCTGCCTACAGAGCTCGTGGTACAGTCCTTGTGAAGAAACCTTGATGGCAGTTATCCTCTATTGTTAGAAGATTCCTGCAATCTTACCCTTGGCTTTTCCTTCATTTATTGAACAGGATGGAATAAGAAAGTGGATCTTTAGTTGCACAAAATATTTTATTGCACAAAATATATCAGAACACTGGGAGTAGCTTCTTAAAAGCAATAGATTTTAACTTTATGGACAATTCTTGAATAACCAACTGGACAAAAATCTTTATTTAAATAATTATTCTGAACGTCTATAAACTTTGCATTCCAAGCAGATTTTGCTTTTTGGTTTTCTTATTACTCAGCTTTGTACCTGAGGTTGAGAAGCTAGGTGGAAAATACGAGGTAGTCCTAACTGCTATTTATGTTATTCTAAATTATGGAAAACATAAACTTTCTCTTGAATAATGCTTGCACCACCTTTTTCCAAGCAGCTGCACAAAATAATTACACTTTCCAAAATTAGTATGTTTGCTCGACTTTGGAAAAAAATAATTTGCCCATATCAGCATTTTGTTTCAATAACTTAAAAATTACCATCTCCAAATGTCAGATTCTACCTGATGATTAATAGCAGGCAATTTTACCTCAAAACTGTCCAGTTTTTATTGTAAAAGCCTGTAGGTCTTAGTGGAGGACTTGAGTTCATAATGAAATCCAAAAATGCAGCTGTAGTTATTTTGCATTCTCAAGCTGTCAAGACAGTTGAACTAGTTTCTCGGAAAAGCAAGCTCAGGTTTGTGAGATGAAAATCCAACCACAAGATGGCATCTCGTTCTCACAGGAACATCCAGCAATGAGCAGGAATATTGCTGAAAACAAAATGAAGCAGTGATAGGCATTTCAGTAAAACAAAACCATTTTAGACATGGCATTTGCTCATAGTGCTGCCCAGAATAGGGCTGGCATGAGACTGAAGTAAAATGTGGAGCAACAAGCATTTCTTCATTTCACCCCACCCAAACTGTGGTTGTGATCTAATGTTTTTAATTGCTGCCATTGAAATAGAAAAAAAAAGTCTGAATCCATCATGAGCATAATGTAGGCAGTTTGGGGCTATTAAAAGGGAAGGTGGATCACTAAAACTGATTTGAGAGCCTTTTGACTGTGAATTACTCCAAAAGACAGTCTGTGGCTGATGTTCTTAACAGGAAAATACTTTGTCACTCTCAAGGATGAGAAAACCCTTTCCTATAATTCCTCATTTCCAGTACATGCATAGTATCTGTGGTATGTTTCCAGTTAGCAAAGAGTGATGAGAAACAAAATAAAGCTATGGCTCAGCTGAGAATTACTTTAGCAATATTACCACAGGGAAAATGTGACTGGCCCTGGAATTGATATAGCATGAAAGCTACATTTAAAAACACACACATTTTAGCTGACACTGCAGTTTACAACAGAAGGTTCTAGAAAATAAATGTCTTTTATTTCTTATGTGTCCTATTAAGTAGAACCTTTTCAGTTGCAAAGTACTGTGTTAATTAAGGACATGAGTGTGGATCCTCTCTGGCCTCAGACATACCTTTTTCCCTGAGTAACACTACACACCTCTGCGCCAGAAGCAGGACCTCAGGGCCTTAGGGAATGTGCTTCAAAGAGCAGAGGGAGAGAAAAGGCAGCAGGATTCCCTCCAGACTGCCCTCTGCTTCATGGCAGCAGCAGCATCGGCACACTCACCAGGATCTGGTTTCAGCTAGGGTTTAAACAGGAGCCATGGGATGAGGGACAGGGTAGGGAAGAAGCAGTGCCTGCTTAGGCAGAGGCTGCCTGAACTCTCCCTCTTGGCCTGGGTCATGCCTGTCTGTGCTGGTGGTGAATGAGGTTACAGGCAGCCCCAAGTGCACACAAAGCAGATGAGCTGAAAGGTGGAGAGAATGGCCTGTGAAATCCCCCAAAACATCAGCCTATTTGGGCAACAGTGTCTTGTAAATCATGGTCCTTCTAAAGGCTGTTCCTCTAAGGGCACACATACGTGACACCTTGCTCAGGCTCTGCCCTACTTGCTGCTACTGTTCTGCTTGCTCTCAAGTGAAATATCTTGTAAATGTCCTGTAAATCATAATCTGAGACAGCAAAAATACTGCATCTGGCTGAAAGTGCAGTGAGAGTTTCAGGAGTCAGGCTGCTATCATCTGTACTGGATTGACAGTGCCTCTTCACAAAATTTTACATTGGCCCTCTAATAACCATGAGAGGTCACGAACCAACCCCCCTTCCCCCGCAGTGGCTCACCAGGCAGACAGCACCATGTTCTCCAGTAAAATACTGAGGCTTCAGCTCATCTGCTCAGCCGTGAATATTGACTGCTGAAGCACCTTTGTCCTACTGAAGGCTTTCACTAATGCATTGGACAAGTATCCTGATGCAATTAGCATCTGAAATCTAAGGAACAAAAGCACAGCTCTCTTCAACTCTGGCTTGGAGAAATGTCTTACCAAAATTTTTCCAAGCTCTGCCCCTTTTGTAGCTGTGTAAGAGACAAAACATTAAGTAAATGATTGTGTATTATTCCCATGTTTATTAGTGGGAGGAAACACTTTCCAAAGCTTTGTCTGTTCTTGAATAGAAAGAACCATGCAATTAAAAAAAAAAAAAAAAAAGAGAGAAGTGTTCAGGAAATATCAGGGAAAAAATTGAAATAGTCCTTTTTTCCCCCCACTGAATTCTGTGTCATTTTTATCCAGCCTTTTTAAAAACGGATCTATTCTGTTTGCAGTGGGAAAACAATAGTGTAGACGATTTACTCAGAACAATCACTTATTTGAGATCTGTTATAGTCAGAGAGCTCCAACAAAACTTGTGTCATCATGGAAGCTCATGAATGCTATTACACATCTGCACATGCAGAATGTGACATTCCTGACACTCCACTGCCATCTGAACACATAAAAAAATACTTTAGGACACACTTCAGAGCTGAGAGCATCTTGCAAGAACTTCCACAATTTAAAGCACTGAATCAAAGGGGGTTTTTTGATAAAATTAATTATGAAAATTGCACTCAGAATTATTAATATTTTTGTTTCTAGTACTGTGGCTTAATTTCAGCTTTCTCCTCAGCACTGCTTTCACCCAGGAGAGCCATGTTCCATCTTCTGCTGCAGCAAACCCCTGGCACTTAGAGAAAAGCCCATACTGAATGCCACTGTACCGGCAGAGCTCCCCAGAACTGAATATTGCTCAGGTAGACATGACTGCTTTGCCTACATATCATGAGTCTGAGCTTCCCAAAGCCAGAGAGGAAGCAAAAATGAGCCAGATTTGAGATCTTTGCACATGGTCTTGGCAGCAGCTCCTTCATTTACTAACACTTGAGAGCTGGGACTTCACAATGAAACTGCTTGGCCCCAAAGATTACCCCAGCTTCTACCTCTGTAACCAAATCTGGCAGCACACTGCGTTCTGGTGCCTGAACTAGAGCAAGCACCAACGATGAACTGGTGTCTGTCCTCCACTCTGGTTCGCACAGACAGAATGAGCTGATGAGAGCTGCTATGTATCTGCAGGGAAATACAGATGCAACTTCAGCTTAAGTAGCTTATATGGGATATTTTCCTAGAGGTTCAATGAGTCCATGTTCTAAAAAACATTCGACATACATAGAATATAATACATGCAGGCTTCTCAGATTCCAAAATGAGTGCATCTTCGCTAAGGTTATCCAAAGGATTCAGAGAGATAGATTAAATAACAGATGCAACATGTACTTCCCTAACTTAGTATTTATTCAAGTTGAAACTGGATCAGCTAAGATATTCACACAAGTCCCATAGCTCCCTTTCTGACCATAATGCTTCTTTTGCCATTGAATATCAGCCTACCTGACATGGTGAGTTCTGTGGTTAAAAGATCTCCCCATTCATCCTAACTTCTGCCAAAAGAGCCCTCCTGACTGTCTTCCCCCTTAATTCCCACACTCCTCATATGGCTCCATTTGCTGAAATCTTCTCTAGAGCTGTGACCAGCACACAGTCAACACCATGTGCAATGAGAACTCTCAGGGCCCAATGCAGTCATGACATCCAGCCTTTACCTTGAATCAGAGTTAGTTCTGATTTGGAAGATGTCAGAGGGAAGGGAGGGGAAAGGAAGCCATGCAATGCACTGCCAGTACAACCTTGGTAATCCTGCCTCTGTGGTCCACACTTCATTGACATTGGTGTCACACCAGTACTATTACAGACTATAGTGAAAATCTCAGAAGCCACACATCAGAAGACTACCTTTCCTGCCCATGATAGCAGCCTGTCAACAAACACTTATTTAATGGGGCTTCAGCTTTTCACCTAAAAAGCCACCCTCCAGACACATTTTCCCTTATAGATGTTTTATCCAGACACTTCTTTCTAAGGAGGGGTTGTATTTTCCCCTCACTATGCATATATGCATCTAATAATTTGTGCTGTAAGACTTGCTAATGTTTTAATATTTGATCTGTTTTTATATGGCCCATAAGCACATTATTGTGACACAGAATAAGTGTTTCAGTTCCAAATGCATACAGCCTGGGGACAGATCATGAACACAAATGCATCTCAGAAACATACCAGAGACTGGCAACATTTTCTCTGTGGTTAGCAAGAAAATTTTCTACTTACAGTAGATCCTTCCTAACTTGGCTGCAAAATTTATTTGAAGAATGGGATTTAGGAGATGGTACAAATCCTATTGTTATGATCAAAGAACATCTTTAAGCCTTAAGGTGCTTGAGGATTGCTCTGGTTCCACAATGAATGGATCTAATCAATTAGTAAAATCAGTAATATCTCTTCAAAAAGATGTAAGGAACCCTTATCAAATGAGTATTGGTGGCATCAGACTGTGCTACAGATCAGTTGGCCTATAATCTTCTCTTTTCCCTATGGAACAGGGAAAGGGAGCACCACACTGCCAATAACAGAAATATTAGTCCAATGTTGACATTGCTTTGCCATGTCCACAACATATAGTTAAGGAGATAAAACGATGTCAAAAGGCCACTTTAGATGGAAGAGAGCTTCCCTCTGTTTCACTTCCAGTTGCCCTTACTATGACTTCATTTCAGTGTTCAGAATGCAGTTTTCAATCTAAGGTGCAGGTGGTGCACCAAAGGGGTGGTGAGGATGTCCTGTGTGATGCCCAAGGGGTGGAAGCATGGACAGCTAACTTTGTGCAGACTTCTGCACTCACAAAACCAGCCTGGGTCTACTGAAGAAGTAGACCATGAAGCCCAGTGCTCCCGTATCTGAAAGCAAAGTATGAAGACATTTCAATGAAACCCTGATTTAGCTTGTAAGCATCCAGACTGTATTTGCACAGTGCCTAACACACTAGGTTTTGGAAGGTCTAGGGACTAGAAAATAATACTATTTTTTTTCTAGGTAGGATTTAAATAAGCATTATAGAACTACTTCAGCAAATAAATTTATTTATTTATTTACTCAGCAGTAATGTGCTGGGTCGCTTCCTTGACTAAATTAAAATGACCTAATAAAAACACCCAAATGTTTTAGATGACTCTGTGGGCCCTATAAGAGGATTATCATGTGACCATAATATTTAAGCATTTTCCAGGCACAATTAAGAGAACAGTGATCGGAAAAGCATCCCAATTGGGACAGATAACATTTATATGGTATGTGGGCTGATGGGAGATTTAAAAGTGCTGTTTGTTACACTACAGACAGTTATGAAACAAATGATCTGGCTCTAACATAAACTGTTAAACTGAAAACATGCCAGAGGGAGACAGCTGCCAGTACATTAAAAAGTCATTTTCTCAGACAACAAAGACTTAAACCAATCATTTTAGAAACATATTTCTTTGCCCAACCAGATTTTGGTAATTCTAACGGTTTGCCTACTGCATGAAGAAATAAAGTAAGCTTTGCTGGTATGATTTGTCAGGAATTTCCACTTGGAAAGAACAGATGGTGCTAAAAAACTGAGTAAGGATAACAGCATTATCAGGCTTTCAACTACAAAATCCATTCTTTCTACACACATTTAAAATGGAAGCAATGCATATTACAAACCTCTGACCACAGCCAATCCACAGTTTGCATTTACACGATAACAGTTCCCAGTGTTGAGGATCAAAGTTTGGAGTAATTTTCTCCAGATTCATGACAAAGATTTTGGGTTATAAATTAAAGATATGGCCAAACTTGCCACTGGTGAAAATTTGGACATCCCTTTTAAATTGCTGAATGTAGGGATTTACACAGCATAAGGACTCAAAGCCACACTTTCCAAACAATCTGTGCCGTATTTCATGCTGATCCAGGTGACTGCCTAGACAAATCTTAGGGAAGCTGGGCATCCCGACAAAGCTCAGAGCACTGTCTTTTCCCCAAGATAATTTTGTACTTTCATAGCATCACCCAAACAATTATTACTGGATCCCCACTCCTCTTCTGATATCATGTCTGTGACCCTCAGCCAGCTAGGAAAACCAGAAGAGATCCCAAATACTCTGTCCTTCTGCATCTGCATATTCAATAGCGAAGAAAGTAAAAGCAGGACCTGAGTGCAAAAGTTTGAATTCCCAGCTCTCATTTCAGAAAACAAAATAAAATAAAATAAAATAAAATAAAATAAAATTCAACACCAAGGTGACCCATTACCTAGACTGCTGTGAGTCCCAGGAATCATGAGTACTGAGGGGATAAGGAATCTCAAGTTCACTAATGCCACAGAATTTATGAGGAGGGAATGAGGTGGCTCTACAACCCTGTTAATGTCCATGCTGGCATGGATAATTTGGAGCTAACAAGCTATTGCTAGGTAACATATACTCATTTACTTTGCCTTTCACACTTGTTCAGCAAGCCACATCCTGACAGAACTATCATCTCTGGTTTTATGTAAAACTTATTTTACCAGTTAGTTTTCTAAAAGATACAGTTCCTGGCATTGTTCTATAGAAATCATTGTTCTTTTCTTCTTTTTCTTGCTTGCTATTCTTCCCTTTCTCCCTTCCCTTCTCCCCCTTCTCCGTCCCCTTCTTCCCTCCTTTCCTTCATTTCTTCTGTCCTTTCTTCCCCTATTCCCCCCTTCCTTCCCTTCTTCCTGTAACTAAAATCTTAGCCCACTGTGGAAAGAAAAATGAAAAATTGCCAGTATGGATTATAAAGACCCAGAAGCCAAGCCACAAGGCAAAGGAAACCTCTTTTGTATTTATTTCCAAATTCCAAAATTTGGGTCTAGATTTCTGTGGGCTTTAAAAACATGGAACTGATAACAAGGTCACCACTAGGATTTAAATCCAGGGCTCTCTTTACAGCACAGTACTGGGAGTGGCAGGTGGCAGCCATGCACAGATACAACCTGTTAAAGCAATAATAATGATCACTACTTGGCATTCCTTTCTCTCCAGAAGTGGCAACACTAATGAAAATGTAATCTGATTTAAATATGTCATTACTGGGAACTTCTAAGACAAGTCTAACAGCACTGGCCGCATCTGCCAGCAGCAAGGCCCACAGCTTCTGCTTCCCAAGAGATGGCGATGTGCTGGCTCCTCTCTGCAGCACAGTGAGAAAAGGGCAACCACATAAATCTGCCTGCCTGGTGTCTGGTGAATCTGCCTTTTTCTCATACAGACCCTGAACGTCTGGCTCTGCCTGGTTCTGGAGGCATCTGCCCTGCGTGGGTGGGAGAGCATCTGTGCTCCCACTCAGGAACAGAGTATCCCAAACCCCCAAATTCACCCTGAACCTCAAAGCTCACCGTGAGCCCCAGTCAGGCACAGCCCCTTAGCACAGTGGCATCCCTGGTGTCCCTCCCCTGGCCAGCTGCTGCTCATCCCAGCTGAGCAGGATGATTCAGCACTTGGTAGAAGGTAAGCGGAGATGCTGCCAAAGTCTCCTCCAAAGCATCGATGTCTACACTGGAGAGTTATTCAGGGCTCCCAGCCAGTTTTCAGCTTGCTCACATCCATCATCCCCTCCTCAGCCTGGTGATTGCAGTCTGGAGCTGCTTTCAGACCCAAAACTAACTTAGTGCCTATCTGTTTCTAGGACTGGGTGGATCTGCAGTGAGGGTTCAGGCAAGCCAGTGTCAGTAGCCCTGCATCCCTGCCCTACAGCCCTGCCACTCCCAGGCATGCCAGGGCTCCCATGGGTGGCACACTGGCAGGTCCTGGCACACAGAGAGCTACCGGCTCCATGCTCCACTACATGTGAACGGGTACAGCAATAGTGAGTCAATGGGAGCATCAGTCACGCTGTGACATGGAAATGTTCCCACGTTGGGCTAATGTGTAAGCTCAGAGCTCCTCAGCTCTGAGAGAGGACTTCAGCAAAGTGTACAGTGGGCACATCCCCTGCAAGCATCGGCTCTAAACATGCACACCTTGGTCTTAAATTAAACTTGCTGTGTGCCAAGTCACACAGAAAGAATCTTTTAAAGCACAGCTCTCCTAGTTCAGATTTTCTCATAAAAGTTGTTCTGAGCATGCATATAAATGAAAGAAAATGAAAAAAACCTGTTTTATTCTCAGCATCTTAGTAATTTTAATGTAATCAATTAAATCAGCATAAACTACACCCATTTCCAGTTCAGACTCCACCTGGTTTGTATGATGTTGCACATTGCCACTGTAGATAGAATTTTCCCAGGAAGAAACAAATGAGTGCAGTCAGTAATGTTCCAGTTTGCAAATGTACAGTCAATAACACTTTCTCAGACACCAACGTGGGCACACACTTTGAGCTCTTGCTGAGCATGGGTTTCTCACACCAGGCAGTCCCTGAGGCCAAGTCAGACAGTGAAATAAATGATGGTGGTACACTCTTCTCTGAGCCATCTGCAGTGACATTCTCCTTAAGCAGTGACCATCCTTCTCCTTACCACCTTCTTGAAAAGAAACAGGAAAGTCAGCTTCACAATAAATGTTTACAAAGCAAGCATTCGTGTTTCCATTTTTAAATCACTGTTTACTCATACTGTCCATCCTTTATATGGTGATAAAATTGATGTTTTCTTCTATCTACACTGGCATCACAAGTAGTTTCATCCAGCTGCCTATGAAGAGATAATCTTTATTCTTGAATTTGTGAAAAAATTAGGTATCCAAGAGAGAGAAGCCCAGCTCTCTATTTCATTGGGAGGTGTACAAAACTGTATATTCTATATGACAATTCTGAATGCAATATTCTTAGGTGTGAGGCCTTCTTTGGGGGGAATTAAGCTGAGACCCTCATTTGCATCTCTTTTCTTCAAACAGTATTTTTTAACCAGTATGTATCACAGACACCCATTTGCATAGCCACCTTCACCTGTCAGCCATCACCTCATCCAAGCCACCTTCGCTGTTGTATGAAAATGAGGGTAATGCAGGAAAAGAGCAGATTAGCTTAGTTCATCTGCTAAATATGCTCTCTTAAGAAGAAAGCGGTGAGGTAAATTATACCTATCTAGCAGCTAAGGTAGTACCTGCATCTGTAGTCTCTACGAGCCTTAATAACCCAGGTACACTGTATACATAAGAGAGTGAGAAATCTTCTGAAAACCATTGTGCACAGAAGTATCACTCAAAGCAGGCATCTGTGATGGGGAAACCACTGATCTCTAGCTTTGGGCAGCCATGCTGCTTTCCTGGTTTGGCACTATTTCCTTTTTCAGCTACTTAACTGTGATGAATTGTAATGGGAGCCATTCCGGATAATGCAAGTCAGAGTGGGCTAAAGCAGGCAAGCTGCTGCATAAATTGGGCTGTTTGTTACAGCTTTTAAGTTGCTTAAACAGCCACACTGATGAAATGTTGGTAACCATCTGCTACAAACATTCGTAAATAAATATAAACCAACCTAAATATTTCCTGGCTTGTTGCTCTGTTTCAGGCATGGGTCTCTTGTTTGAGGAATTTTTAAAAATTTACCTGTAGTTTATGCACAGGCTTAATGTTTTCAGACTGTTTAGCTACCTTGGGGTGATTTCACCACACTGTTCTTTGGTACCCCTCCATGCAAATTACTCCTGACTGAATGGAGAGGGAAGATGCCTAATTCTGAAGACAACAATGATGATTATTGTTATTGGTATTATTTATCAGTGTCAAAGCAAACTGTTAAACTTTAAATTCTTCATGGAAGACTGGTTAGAGGGATTAATTGTAAACTTTCTTTACATCAGTTTATTCTGCAAATCTGAGCAAGCAGGACAAACTTGATCTCCTTACAGAAGGAAGATTTTAAAGCATTTAGGAGCCCTATCCAAAGCTCAGCTGTGTTTGGCTCTATAGATATAAGAGATGGAATTTTCAAAGTCTGAATCTTTAGTTTTGGCCTTACATCAGGGTCAACTGTGTTATACACAACACTCCTCATTTCAGTGCTTCCTCTCTGATTTGTGATCACATAATCTCTTTTGTTTCCATAACAGATGTTTAACGGGAAAAATATTATTATTAAAACTGTACTAGAAATCAGTTATCAGATACTTCCTCAAGCATCTACCACAATAAATGTTACTTGTTGACTGTCACTATCGTTTTGCACCAGACTACACTAAGGAAACAAATGCTGCTTACTCTCAGATCCACTTTCCTTTCTGACACCTTTGTCTCTGTAACAAAAACTGCCTCCAAACTAAGAGTGCTCTAAAGCGAAACCCACAGTTTGGGGAGAGTGTTTAAAATATTACAAAGAAATGAAAGGACTTCTTGAAAGCTAGATTTTCCTGTTAGAGTGTTACATTCTGACAATGGGTAGTTACGTTTTACAACATGATTTCACAACTCCTCCAACACACTAAGGTCTGTGCTCATTTTAGACATCTTTTTTCTTTTATTGATGATCTACATTGAGTTATCTCTTATGTGAACAAGACTTCTAAGTTGAATGGTGAGATGTAATGTAGTAGAAATATCTTTTAATTTTCAAAAAAAGTTCAACTATTCCTTTTCCACTAGAAAACTCGATCAAATATGAGCTTAGCTGTATTATTTTGCACAAACCAATCATCTTTTTATTTTTTTGCTTGCTTCCACATGATTGCAATGCTTCTGAAAGCTGCCAGGATGCATTAAAATCATTAATGAATTTGTAATAAGGGTCTTAGGTTCCACATGACAAGTATTTTGCAGTAGAAAGGATACATTGCCAAAAGGTTCATCCTTGTTAATAGCATGCTCTGTAGTTGTGAAACACTGGCCTTTCAGACTTGAGCAAATAATTGAATGTGCTTTTGGCTCTGTTCCACTAATGACCCTCTGGAACAGGGCAGAATCCTAAAGTCAGAGAGTAAATGGGGTCCCTTCTTACTGGCACAGGCTTCTAAGTGTATTCGATATCCTGCTGTATAGATTAAATAAAAAGGCTGGCACTTGAACAAAGTGTTCAGGAAAACAGGGGGACCTACTTGATTCTTTTGCAGTAATTTGAAAAAAATATTAAGATTGGCATTAGTGGAGTGTGAGTGGAAGTGTTTCTGTGTGTGTGTGAAAGTACCAGAAGAAGCAGTTGGATGTGTTAAAAAGGTACGTAAACAAAGAGAAGGAACAAACTGACCTAAAGATAAGGTATCAAACAAGACAAAGAACAAGTCCACGGCCACAAAATACACAAAGGGAACACACATTCATGAAATTCACTGATTTATGCAGAGTGAAACAAAATAATGAGGCGAAGTATCCCAAACACCACTCCCTCCTAGAGAATATAAAAAGCAAGTTCAAAATCTGTTCACTTGCCCACCAAGAAACCCAGAGGCACAAGGAATAACAAACAGCATCCTTATTCTGTGTGATCACACCCACAATCTTGGCCAGACCAATTGAACACACACATTTTGGTATTTCCCAGTACATGGATGTGAAAGCATAAAAAGAAACCGTCAACAGTTTACAGAGATTTTGTTTATAAAATCATGTTGCCATTTATAAGACACTATGCTGAGCTTTATCACACTCATTCTGTATGCACTTTAGATCTTCAAAATCCTTCAAAACCTCAAGTTCCCAGGTAAGTGATGCACAAGTCCCCATGGCAAAGATGTTTGCTGTCATTGCTGTTCTGCAGCTGTATGGAAGGCTGAGGGTTGCACGGCAAAGACTGGCTTCACAAAGCCGTGGCAATAGAGGGGGTCTAGGCAGCTTGAATGTAGCATTCGCACGGGTAAAATTGTCACAAGCGGACATGGCCAGCACAAAATCTATGCATCACTTAAATTCTTCTTGAGCCTTTAAAAATAGACAGTAAATGGATTACAGGCCTTGACTGACCCAGTTTCATAATCTTAAAACACTTCAGCCAAAGAAGAAAATGGCAGTAAATGAAGACTTTACAGACTGTGTGACTCCTTTATGGTAAGTGACAGATCATGCAATACATTTTCTTTAAAACAACAGAAGAAGTTATAATGAGTCTTCCAGAATGATTTGAAATGAAAACTTAGTGTAATACTGTAGAATCAGTGTGGAAGCTTGGGAGATTTATGAGTTTGATTATAACATGAAAAATTCTGGTTTCAGGTTGCCATCTCAGAGTCAGAGCTGTTTCCAAGTTTTCATGAAAAGTTTCTACATGCTGGAAATTAAGACACTTGCTGTGGAAGTCCATATCTCCTGGCTATACAAAGCAATGTGTCAATCTGGGAAAGTCAGAAGCTGGAAACTGGATTATCTCCTTGGTGCAAAAGGCAGTACCTCCTAAGCTATGTTAGATCTGTCTCCACACACAGATCAAGAGGCCTTACAGGATCACCGGTTGGGCCTGACTTATAGCAAGGACAGAAGTGGACACAGATGCCTAAATGAGGAATTCAGTGGATTTAGGATGACCAAACTGTGTATCAGAAACCCTACTGCAGTGTCTTCCTCTGAATGTGTCTGACTTCCCAGGTGTCTGATCCAAAGTCACGCTCTGTTAAATTAAAAAATTTCCTCATCCTGGGAAAAATTGAGTCGTTCTGCGCAAGTCTGTCCAGATACTCCTCCATATGAGGGGATGGATACAGCAAGTACATTAACCTGCAGTGTCAGCCACTTCAGAAACAGCAATAGCAGCAACTGCTTTCTTAGGATTGCCAAAGGATGAGCAAGATATATGTGAGATGCTGTATTCAACAACTCTTTAAACTATTGATGCAGTCTCAGAAATCCCAGCCTCCTCTCCTTTCCTCTCTCCATTCCTCCCAGCCTCTTCCTTGTGAGGCTAAAAGTTCAGGTTTCCTCACACACTTCCTTCAGAAACCATTCGGTTCTTTGCTGCACTATGGCACAGTTTGTAGCAGTGGAGCAGGAAGAAGCCTTAGCAGTCATAACAACTTCTTCATAAACGTCTGCAGTGCAGTTATTTTCTTCTCTTCTGGGGCCTCTGAGCACTACTCCAACATAAACAAGGACAGGCAAAAGGTAAGAACATGGCCTAAGTAAGAGAGAAATCTGCTGCTCACTAGCCCAACACACTCAATGCTGCCAGGTTTTTGGTGCATGTCCTATTCAAATGGTTGCTGTGTTTTGCACCAGGCTGTGGCTAATAAACATGGTAACTAACAGGAAGCCCTCACTGACCGGCATCTACCATACTCCCTTACCTCATTTGTACATATTCAGATACTTTCAAAAGCATATTTTTATTTTCCAAAGCAAAGGACACATGTAAGGCATGGTGTAGACTGTAATTCTCATAACTAGGCTAAAAGACCACACTTCAGCTTCAAACTATTCCCTCAGCTCTGAAAATTCCACCTCAGGGATGAATCTCCACGATGCTTGTTTTGGAGCTGTGCCTATCACACATGTGACCTGACATCTGTGTTCCTGAGAGCCATATGTGTCTGCTGGAAACCAACTGTGTTTAAAAGAATTCCAATGTCCTGAAGACTCCCACAGGCAAACTTGTAACCCCTACACAGAAAAGACAGAGGTAAGGACACCGGCCATAATCTGATGATTTAACAGCATCTAGCAATCAGGCTACTAGATTGCACTTATCAGTATTTCATCAAGAGGGATTGCTCCATGTTAAAAAAAAAACGAGCATAGAAATGAAAACTGTCATTTATGGTCTCATATATACTTCCACTGGTTCCACTGGGATTAGCGTTCTGCATGAATCAGAGTGGGACACTGATAGCTTGGCCAATGCTCAGACAGCACATCAGGGAAGAGAATTGCATATGATAACGTAACATCCTGTTTGGAGGCTTAAGAGGCAAAAATCCAGCAGTAATCACTTCCAAGGGTAGTAACTCAGTTCTGATTGCCTTCATAACGAGTCTAAAGTTATTCAGTCAATGAAAATGGAGTCTGATATTGAGCATCAAGAAGATAAATTAACAGGAAAATGAGTCTTACACATCCACGCCCTACTTCAGTAGAGGACTGCAAAAACACAGCATGTACTCTTAAAGTATGTTGTCCTCCTCTGTAAGGCGCTGAGACAGCTGAAAGGGAGGCAGGAGCAAACCTTTTCTTTACTAAATACCGTGTAAAGAAAAAAAAAGCTGTTAAAATTTAGTAAGCAAATTTCCATTGGAATTAATGAATAGTTCATGTTATAAAGGCCTTTTGATTTACCCATCATTTTGGCTGAGAGTGAAAACACAAAAAATTCTTTTATGAGCTTCAGTTTTGGCAATAACAACACGCATGATGTGCCAAATGCCAGGAGGTTGGCCTTATTAATTTTTGTATAAGAGCCACTACTCCAGACAAAACAACTACAATCTAATAAATTAAAAGCAAACAAACAAACCCACCAAAATTGACATAAACCGTACCAGTCAAACCCAAGCAAATTTAATCTTGTTTGATGTAAGCTTCCTTCCTGCCTCTCCCCTCAGCTCCCCTCCAGCTCCAGGCAGTTCTCTTCCGTGTCTCAAGTCATGCTGGAAATAACTTACAAAGCAAACTCTTGGCTGAGGACCCCAAATGTCTTATGGTCAATGAAGATATCCCCCGAAGACTTGCCTTACATCTAAAACAGAATATAAAGGATTCTGCAGCTATACAAAGGATTCTACAACTACAGCAGCTAAAAATAAAAAATCCATGCAAAATAAATCAGGGGATTAACATCAAGCTGGATATAAGACAATGAACAAAAGCTAATGAACAGAAGACTCACTGTGTCATGCCTAAAATTAGACTGCATTGACATTTGCACTGTCACTGGTTTGTGGAATATTCAAAGACATATTATTGTTGTACGCACCATATATATCTTTATCAATTTAATAATTATAGCTAGTTCAGTATATTGCTAGTTCAATGGGTAAGTGACAGGATAATTTCATACAGGAACAAATGATGGAGTTGGTATTGAGGGACAATTAGTGCAAATTGCAACACTGGAAAAAAAATCTAAACAGCAAGTCTTCTGAAGTTCCTGAAAGAAACAGCACTAACAGAAGGGACAGCATTAGCTCTGTCACTGCCTCCCAACACAGGTGCTCAGTCCCGAAGCCAACTCCCTCAGTCACCTGTACGGCCAAACCCAGCCTCCTTGGCAAGACAAGACACAGAAAAGTGCCAGCATAGGAAAAGAGATGGGAACATGGAGGTGGGAATGGAAGAAGAGGGTGGGAGAAGTTGGTGTTAAGATCATCCAAAACTGACATAGTATCATGCCTTAAACTTATTAAAACAAGCAGGGTCATTTTGAGAGAAATGAGTTAAGGAATGATCACATGAGTGGCAATCCCGGCAGGCTTGAGAATATTGCATCCTCTGTCTGAAACAGGAATGAGGAGGCAGGACAGGCTGTGGAAGACAGAACACTTCTTCCAAGCTGGACCTGGCTAGAGTTTCCACCACGCCTGACATAGCACTGGTCTCACATGCCTTATCACAGCATCTGAAACTGCATATAGCAGAGTGATTCTGCTCAGGAGATTTAATGAAGAAACTCCAGATTACTGTGTGAAGAAATCCAGCCAAGTAAAAGAGAGAAGGGAGAAAAGTAGTGGAATATTGCCCTTGTATAACTGTATGAAATTATACACTGTAAATGAGCAGTAAAATCTGTAAAAAAAAATTACAGGATTGAAAAAGAAAAGAAGAATCACCAAAGCTTCAAGACTTTATGCCACCAAAACATAGACATTTCTTGAACCATCTGGGTAGTTCGTCTGATTTCAATCAACTATGTGTTTGCAAAATGTGTGGTTTGATTCATATGCAGAAATATTTCACTGAGTTGGGAAGTGAAGAATCATAACACAGGTCTGGTGTGACTTCTTCAGAAATTCATTTTGGAGCTCCCAGTATTCCCATTATTAGCACAATGATGCCAATAAACTGGAAGTTGCACAGATGAAGAGAAATAGAAGTTGGTTGCTGGCTTAAATTATGATTTGGAAGGTCTCAAAGCCCCTTAAGTGTGCATGCACTCAGAGAATCACAGAATATATGATGCTGAATTCAAAGATGAAGTGCAGATTAGGAAAGAGATTGTTTATGAAAATTTTCTGAAAAACACGGTATTTTAGACCACGGAATAACCTCACAGGAAACAAGCAGAACTGCGAAGTGTGGCTACTACTGAGGACAAAGTAACAGCCTGGTGTAAGGGCAGACGCTCTGAGGTAACAGATCCACGCACAACTGTTCCTGCGCTTGATGAAAGGCAGGTTAACATGAGAACAGGACAGCTGCTCAACGAACATTAAATGTGACAGGAACAAGCCCCCTACAACAGCAGTTCTCATTTTCTACACGACCTCTGATACTGCAATTGCCTTATCCATTCAGCTTGGTTTCACATACAGCTCCTTGTCCTCATGCCACTTTACTCTTACAATTATAACCTCTTCTATAAAATCAGAAATTTATCTGCAGTTTTCCTCAAGTACAATTGACTATAGCATTCCTTGAAACGCCAGAAATTTGGCTTTCCTTTCAGACCATGTGCATTATTGTACAAAAGCATTTCCAGAGCCGGTTTCTGCTGCCATAGCCGTTTCGTAGCCGGAAGAATGGGCGCTTATTTAAAGTGTCAATAATAGAAAGTAATAAAAGCGTGACACATCCTGAGGCGCCGTGAGCTGCTCCTGACGGAGAGCTGCGGTGGGAGCACGACCCTTTCCCGGGTTCTGTCGGTCACTGTCACACCATTACCGGATCAGCCGGGTCAGGTCAGCTTTGCTTTCATTTAGTGCTGCGGGTGGCGGTGAGCAGCGGTGATGCTGAGAGCTTTAGGTGTTTGAAACATTTTTTTTTTTTTTTTAATAATAAGGTGCTCCGACTTCGGCTTGCAGTGACATCGCTCTGTTTCTTTCAACTAACACCTCGCTATGTGTTTTCACCCCACCTCCATTAGAATTTTAACACCAAACCAATCCACAACAAAACCAAAACCAGCCAATCAACCAAACCCCCAAACCGAGCTGTTTCAGCACGCAAAGGCTCTGTAGATACACATGAATGATAATTTTAAAACCAAGCGTTAGTGAAACACAACACCGCTAAGTCTATGTCGGCAGCTGGTCCTGCCAATCTAATTGCAGCTCGCAATCAAGGTGACTTTAGGGGAAAAACTTCCCCTCGCAGGGACAATCCCCTCACAAGGTCGGTCCCCTCACACGAACAATCCCTTCACAGACTCAGTCTCCTCAGAGGGATAATCCCCTCACAGGCGTGGTTCCCTCACAGGGTCCGTCTCCTCACACGGACCGTCCTCTCACAGCCTCGCTCCCCTCACGGGCAGCGCCCCCGCCCCGCCGCTCCTGCCGCTCCCGCCCC
>WEIT01018803.1:1612-17628 GCA_013389985.1 Dryoscopus gambensis
TCTTATGTGGTTAAAAACTGAACTGTCTGCCTGAAGACTTCAGTCTCTTGAGAAGAACATGATGGACATAAGAAATGCTGGCCAGCATTCAAGCATGTTTTTTTTCTTTCAACAGGTTTGAAGCATCCAAGAACGGCTTGGAAAGCTAGTAGTAAACTGTGTAAGACATCAGTGGGAGGAGAGAAGTTCAGAGATAACTACAGATTCCTATCAGTTATTCTGAAATTGTTGTGTTATTAACATAAATATGGGGGAATAAAAGTTGCTGAATGCCCTCAAATAGTAAAAAATCTGAACCAGATTTTTATGCAGTTATGTCTGATAACAAGAACTGAAGTGGATGCATTAGGAAAATCTTGTTCTCTGTGTCTCTATTTCTATCTGTGCAATCTTGTCAGAAGTTTATTTAAAGGATAAAATAAGTTTCTTTTAACATTCAACTGTTAAAATATTTAAGCAGGTACAGCCCTGATAAAATCTTAACTAAACATGCCTTTCAGGCTTATTAATTCAGGACATATAATCAGTTTTGTGTACTACTGTGATAACCATTGTGTTTAATTTGAAAGTTAGAGACACAAAACCTAATAAAATTAGAATAGGAGCCTCTGAGAACAGTGCCTGAAGGAGAAATTAAATTCATTTCAACACAAGGAGATATGAAATGAAGTACAAATAGAACAGCAGTAATAATTTTAGTATGACACAAGGTTTCATTAAAAATCCAACAACGGTTATTGCATTCAGTGTCAGGGTTGTGTGGAGACTGAATGTAGGATCTTTTTGATACTTAGTGGATAGACTAATGTCTAATAGCAGTCAGTGGTGCTTGCCATCTGGTTAGCCTGTGCTATGTAGATGTCAGAATTTCTGTGAGCACACATTGCTCTCTCATGTGTGAAACTGGGGAGTGCAGGGATAGTTAAGTAAATAAATTATTTCAGCTTGTAGCTGTAGGAAGAGAAACTAGAGGGAGGTGACATTGGCAATGAGACACACAACCTTTCAGATAAAGGTCAGGGATTTAAGTCTAAGGTGAAGTGACAGGGAGTATTAGTTAGTACTGACAGATTTTGAATGGCCTAGGGACATAAATTTGATGTTAAGTCCAAGCAGACACAAACCCACATCACACACAACCATCTGTATAACCTGGATCTAGCTGGTGTTTTGGGTGCTTTCCTTTCTGATTTCCCCTCTGTAGCTGGACATGGGGGAAAAAAAGTTCACAAGCTCAAAAGGCTTCTCATGCTGTGGAGGATATGAATAAATTCGTGCCTCTGAAAATGTCAGAGATGATACCAACCTGGAGCCATTCTTTAGGCACCTGATAGAGAGAAGGGAGGTGGAGACCATGTACAAAGCACAGCTCAGTTTGATTCCAGAGTGTGTCCATGAGGACAGCTCTCCCACTTTTTGGAGGAATGCTGTAATCACTCTACATATTCCTTTTAATGAATACTCAAATGTTTCACATAAGCTGAACCAATTACAAATGAGATAACTTCCAGTTTCTGGTCCCCCATCTTTGGTAATCACACTGTGATTTTGGAAAAGGGCAGGACTAGGAACTTGTGTATCTCTTCCCGTTCTCTTAGTGCAGTTGACTTGCTTTTCACATTTCTACAGGGTTTGTCCAGAGCTCTGAGTTATCCATCTGCTTTCCATTCTGTGCAGGGAAAGCATTGGTTTGTGTCTGGCATAGAATGATCAAATCATAGAATCATTTAGGTTGGAAAAACTTTTAAGATCATTGAGTCCAACTGTTAACCTGGTACTGCCAAGTCCACCACTGAACCATGTCCCTAGGCACCACATCTACATGCCTTTTAAATACCTCCGTGGATGCTGATTCCACCAGTTCCCTGGACAGCCTGGTTCAATGCCTGACAACCCTTTTGGTGAATAAAATTTTCCTACTGTCCAATCTAAATCTCTCCTGGCACAAGATGAGACTGTTTCCTCTTGTCCTATTACTTAATACTTGCGAGAAGAGGCCAACCCCCACCTGGCTACAGCTGCCTTTCAGGCAGCTGGAGAGAGTGATAATGTTCTCCCCCTGAGCCTCCTTTACTCCAGGCTAAACCACCCTAGTTCCCTCAGCTGCTCCTCATAAGACTTGTGCTCCAGACCCTTCACCAGCTTTGTTGCCCTTCTCTGGACATGTCTGTGCATGCATTAAAAGATAGTAACAGGTAGCAGACATACAGACCCCAGGCAACTCATGCAGTTGAAATGTTTTTCAGCCTTGGAGTAGGCCAAACATCGTGGAGTGCATATTGCCACTTTTTTTTCCTGCTTTGCCACATCTGTACTTTGCACCAGGTTTACCAAAGTCCCCTGCCCTCCAAATGCATTCCAGAGCTTTTGTGTTACTGCTTCCAATGAAGCAAATCTCTTTTAGCTTAAAGCAGAAATCCCACCCTGGAAATCTTCCTGACAACAGTTGTCTCATCTGGTCTTTTGCAGACATTGTTTGAGTTTGAAAATCCGCCTCTCCTCTATCTTGGTGAAAACTTGTGTCAAACATACTTTAAGTTTCACAAGAGTATATAAACAAAGAAATTAAGGACAGATAAACATGCAGGGTGTGCTATTGCTTTGTATCAAAACTCTGGTTTTTTGAGATACACTAATGGGAATTGAGTAGGGGAATCTGCCAGTGTTACTTCCAAGTACTTAGCTGTGTGTTTGTGAATATGACTTTGGTAGGTACTAGGAAGTGTGGACTGAATTCTTGTTTGTGTAAAAACATACAGTTCCAATAATTTCTACATAAGACAGGGATTTCAAGTCTCTATTTCTTTGTATTTTCCATGAAAGCTGTCATAAACATAAGAATAAATGTTAATCTTCACTGTATCCCTACACAATAAACAGTTGCTTAGTCCCATTTTATTGACAAAGAGATCAATACAATATAGTGAACTAATTTGAATGTACAAATGAGAAATCATTATTTTCTAAGTCCACATTTAAGCTTCAATAGAAGTGCTGTTTCAATGATTAGAAACAAAAAGAAACTGAAGGGACTAGCATTGGTAAAAGAAGATTTGTAATTTGAAAATTATGTTGATGTTTTGAAGCCATGTTTCATACAATATATAAAGCAATTATTTTATGGTCAGTGTAAGATAAAAATCTCCTTTTTTCATGTTGCAAGCCAAGTAAGTAGATTCTTGCATCAGTTCATAAAACTATTAGAAAAGAATTGCAAATTATTTAATAAAATTGATTTCATGCCAACTTTAATTTTTACTGTGATTTTGACTACCATAAGAAGAAAACAGGTCTTCTGTCGTGTGCTAGTAACAGTATATTGAAGCAGTAGTATATTGAAGATTACAGTTGTATTTTATCTGCCTGGATCTTGAAGGACATACTGGGCTTGGGTAGAATTGATTTTCAAATTGAGTTCTGCTTTTTGTATCGCTAATGAAATTTTTTGAGCCAAAAAATAAGTGGATTACATATAGATCCAGAAGAAAATGTGAATTATTCTTTCTGGAATCAGCGTCATAATTACAGAGAAGAGACCTTTGGAGATCACATAGCCTGACCCTGTGCTCAAAACCGTGTCAACTAGAGCAGGTTGTGTAGGGTTTGGGTCTTGAAGATCTTCAAGGACGGAGACCCCACAGACTCTGGACAGCAGTTTCAATGTTCTACAACCCTCATAGCAAAAAAGTTTTTTCATATTTGTAAGTGGAATTTCTTCTATTTTGGTTTCTGCCTGGTGCCTCTTGATCTGTCAGTGGGGACTACTGACAAGAGTCTGGCTCCCTCTTCTTTACATCTGCCATCAAGTATTTCTACACCTTGATGAGATCCTGAAGCCTTCTCTTCTCCAGTCTCAGGTCTTTGGCCCCTTTGTTGCAAATGATACAATTTAAAATTTTTTTTAACTAACTTTAGTCAGGGATTTGTTCCTCTTTGCCCAGGGGGAAGGGTATTGAAGTTTCTTTTCAAAAGGCTGTTCCCTGGTCAGGCCTGATGAGCTTAACATCTCAATGGACTGGGAGTTGCCAGAGGATGCATAAGAAATAAGTGACCATTAACAAACATTGCCCTCGAATATCATCTCCTGGTGTGTTGGAAACACCTGGTCTGGGAAAAGATAGATAAATGAACCAAAGAATGAGTACCAAATTAGCATCAAAGGTGAAGGGATCAATAACCAATAGGAAACCAAATACTAAAAATTGTGAATTTTGGGACCAGTGAACATTAAACCAAAGAATTTCTTTGGGTTCATAGTATAAAGATGTGAAAAGTCTAGTGAAGAACCATGTGTGATGGAATGATTTTCACTGCACAACCCGGGCAATGTGTGCATGAAATGATTTCTATTGCACATCCTGGCTAGAACAACATCCTGGACAGAATAAAGTAATGCTTTAATTCTCTAACACTGAAAAGATGTTGTTGGAGAGTTTTTCTCACAGTTTCGGTGAAACCTTCATCATGTCTGTAGTCCACTATAGTCATGTCTTTCTTGTTCAGGGAGCTCCAAGCTGGCCACAGCACCCAGATGTGTCTCAAAAATGTGTGAGGTGTGTCCCTCCAGTGCTGAGTGGTGAGGAAGGATCACCCTGCTTGACGTGCAGGCAGCACTCTGCCTGATGCAGCTTGGGTGCCATTGGCCTTGTTTACAGCCCAGGCACACTGCTGATTCATGGTCAACCAGCTGTCCACCAAGACCCCAAGCTCCTTCTCTGCCAAGCTGCTTTGCAGCTGGTCCCCAGCATGATCCTTGAAAGCCAGCCAGCACTCCTGGACTCTTTTTTCTCTCCAGCTCTGTCTCCCATAGGACTCCTACAAACAGGTCCTTGAACAGGCTAAACACTACTTTCCCCGAGATCAGAGCTCACATCCTGCCATTTGCCTTACTTCTTCTCAGGATCCTGAGCTCCACCATCTTATGTTTACTGCAGACCTTCACATTCCCAATCAGTTCCTCCTTGTTTGTAAGTATGAGGTCCAACAGAGTATCTCTCTCATGGACTCATTCCACGGTGGATTCCTGCAGTTCTGGGGATGCCTGAAGTTAGTGCTGCATTGAGACGTTTATTGTAAAGTTTAAGAGGGAAGCAAGATGTATGAGAAAGAGGAAATGTTACATGCAGATGTAAAAAAATAGTAATGACTATAAGAATCTTAGAAAAAACCCTGTAACAAATAAGAGGATAATCTCAGCAAAATTCTGAGAAAACTTGTGCAGGAATGTAGGATAAGCTGTAAAAATAAAAAAGGGTTACAGTAATCAAATGAAAGACTAATTGAGTGTTTTAGTATACTACACAACAAAATCCTTTGGGCAGCAGTGGCAGAAATGGCAAGAACCTGACTTATATGAGGATTTGTGGAGTAAGAGGGAAGCATCAGAAAAGCCTCTGTCACAGGCTGTAAACACTGGCCTGTGAACTGTTGAGAGGAGGAAGTTTTTTCCATCACAGCAGAAAGGCTTGGAGCCACCATGTACTATAGGGTAACAAGGACAAGATGCATCACTAGTTCTGATAAATCATTGTGACTGTAGAAGTGTGACAGTTTTGGGAGAAGTGATTACATGATCAGCACTCCTTTTAGTATGTATAATGGTAAGGGACAGTGGTGTGGTAAGATACAAAAATTTCATTTCCATTCTGTTCATTTGGTGGTGATGAAGCATCTGGAGGTGTGGCTCACAAGGCAGGCTCACAGCATTTAAAATCCAGTTTGACTTTTGAATGCTGCAGTGATGGCCCAGCAGAGCACATTTTTAAAAAAAGCTTGTGTTATAATGGGTATTAGAAAAAATGTTTTCCTAAGAGTAAACACTGAAACAGTTTGTCCAGAGAGGTTGTGGCATTTCTATTGTAAGAAATTTCAGAACTTGACTGGACAAAACTCTAACTGAGCAGATATGAGTTGATCCTGCTGTGAGTGGGATGTGGAAGTTGATGCACAGTCAGAGGTCCCTTTCAACCTTAAGTATTTTCCAATGCCTGGTGTCTGGTACTGGGACATAAGTCTTAGTTTTTAAGACTCCTCTATTATAGTGCTCTGCTGTTATTACAGCCATATAAGGGTTGTTTTGACTTGCTTCCATCAGCAGTCTTCTTGAGGGATTTGTAAAGTCAAGTCTGTTTTCTTGAGGACAGTTGAGAGGTAGCTGCTCAGGATGGCTTTCAGGACATTTTAGGTCATCAGAATGCTCTAAAGCAGTGCTAGCAAGGCATGGTTCTGACTTAATAAGGGTTCTCTAGTGTTCTTGAGAGGAAACAATATTTGTAATTTTTCTTGGAGAAAAGTCTAGTATTTTTACAGTTTTAGAAAGAGGAACTTGCTAGAGATGTCTAGTATCACAGTGTGCAAGTAGGCTTTGTAAACACTTGAGCAAAAGAAGTAGCATTGGACAATATTTATTTTAGGTGAGATTAATTTTGATATCTGAAAAAAGGAATTTCAAAGATAAAACATTTGGGGATGTTGCTAGATCTGTAATAATGTGGAATCCTATATATCCCTAAAGTGAAAAATATATAAATATATATACTCTAGATTATAAAAATTATCTACTATATGTGTAAGGGAAGTTTTCCTTTGGTAAGTGTAGAAAAAAGAGAGTTTCTCTCTTCACATCAGCTCAGATGCCATTTCAGCTTTCCTAGAGGGGTAGTGCAGAGATTCTTTGCTGATCTTTGTACTATAAAAAAGCAGCTAAAATATCTTCATGCAAGGGTAAGTGATATTTCAGTGATACCTAGTTTTGTTTAGAGGCAGTTACTATTAGGATTTTTCCTCTTAAAACCTCTAGAAGTGGGTTGAAATATATAAATTAAGTTCTTTATTTTCAAAATAAAGTATTATGAAAAGTGGTATTATTTCTGAAATGTTACAGCTCAAGAAATAGGAAATAAAACATGCTGGAGAACTTAAATATGGAAATGCTAAGTCTTAAAATCAAACATTTAATATGAAAATGGTAGTCATTTCAATACTTGGTTATCTTTTGAATGCTCATATAGTTTCTATGTCTTGTTACCTTTACTACAATTCCCTTAACAGTAATAATTTATTTTCAGAGTAATTTTCTCCTTCACTGTCATACATGCTATAAATGATATCAGCTCATGCTATTAACTACTCAGTTTTGAGACTCACTTCAAACAGGGAGGTTTGATTGTAGTAGTTCTTTCCAAGAACACTTTAGCTTCAATCACTTCTACAAAGTAGAGATTCGACTTTAAAGAGTTTACTGTATGTTGTGACACAGGGGCTCTTTGAAGGTTAATCAGCTTTTTGGCAATAATAGGGTTGGATTCTTGTGTGACTAAGTGCATCACTCCTGTTTCATGTGCAGATCTATCATTTAATCAGAAGCCTGGAAGTTAAGACTTACTACACTGCATATTAAGTAGAAAATACAGTTGTTTTAATAATTTTTTTTCTTTCTGAACTTCACTGTATCTTTAGGACTGTAAATTAGTTGAGACAGCTAGACTGATTATTTAAGAACCATTCCTAATGTGTGTAAAATCTAATAAAAGGAGCTGTACAGTGACATCATATTATTTGGACACTAAAGCTAAAAACTCATTTGAAGAAATATTCTTATATATACAAAATAAAATCCCCTAAATGTGGTAATGTTCCTGATTTACATGTAGGGCATTATTTAATCCAATTGCAGTTTAACTGGGGGCAGTTAGTGTTTTCTTAAAGTCAAGTACAAAACCACACAAATCTTTTTTAACGTATTTGTAGCCCAAAACAAATATTTGGGGAATGGCCAGAGTAGACTGTCACAAAGAATTTTAACCAAGTAAGTTGCTGTTACAACTGAATATCTCTGATACAGCTCCATGCTTGAATTTAGCTGTTGAAGTTGATAAAATTACACACAATAGAGTAGGCTTATGTTTAAACATTACTGGACAAAGTATTTTTCTTCTGGTAGTAATGCCCCACACATCTTAGAATACAGGAGAGTTTATATTCAAATATATACATTATATGTATGTACCTTGCTTGTTAGTCTAACTCTAATCCCATGCCATACAGTAGTATGTTACAGTGCTCAGTACTCTCTGTTGCTGCTGGGCACTCAGCTTTGTCCTCTTGTCTTCCTCAAATGTTGAAATGCCGAGCTTGAATAATGGTAGTGTATACAAAACACAGTGTCCTGGCAAGAACTGTTTAAATAGTTATCTTTATAATGCAGTGCTTGAGTAGTTTTCTTCAAGTATTTATTCTGCCGTTGGAAGAGCTGGGTTGGATTCCAGAAGGGAGGATGATGTGTGATGTGTTTGCTGCAGTCAGTGTGTTTCTACAGCACACAGGATTACAAGTTCAGATTGTTTAGGTTTCGTAAGGCCTTTGATGGGAAAGCCAAGGGACTGATTTACAGAATCTTGCTGCATGATACAAATTAAATAACTATTATAAATATTTTAAAACTTGAGGAATGTTGGTTTGCATACAGGAATGACATTCTGCCTGGACATGAAGTATCAAGTAGGAAGAGTTGATAACTTGTAATTTGCATTTGTTTTGCTGTGTGACTTGAAGAGAGAAAGGCTTGAGGTGGAGTAGAAAGAGGATGAGTCAGGGCAAAAAAACAAAATTGCACACCAACACTTTATTCCATTAAGATGACAGAAGTTTTTCCTAAGAAGGGGGAAAGAAAATATAGTCTGCCGATTAAGAAGTGCTTTGAGGAAGGATGCTGCGAATATTGGTGCCAGCTTTGCTATGCCGGTAAGGAGTGGAAATGCATATTGCTTGGTGTTGCTATTTTCCCAAATATATTTGCAAGCTACTACTGTGGATGATGCTAATACATGCTGAAACTGCCATGCCATATTTACTACTCTATATTTGCAAATCTGTGTATTTGAAGACTTTATTTAATCATAGTTTTGAAAGCAAGTTAAGCATGGTGAGCTTAAATTTAGTCCTGCCAGCTGTTTTATTTGCCCACTAGTTAGGTACATGATATACTGCCTTTCTTTTTTCCTTTATTTTCATGCTGTTAACACAGTGAAATGAAGAAAATCTTTAAGTCCTTATAAACTGAAACCATCTGGCTGTTCATAGATGTAATGCTATCCAAATGTGTAAATTACTAAAAATGTACTCCCTTATGCTTAGGGGCACGGGCCTGAATTTGGTTCTGGGTTCCTTTGTCTGAGAAGCTGGGATTAAGTTTTTTAGTCATGGTTCACTTAGTGCAATAAATTTTGTTGGGACTGGAGTGAATAGGAAATTGTGAAGTGAGAGAGTGTTTGTGAGAATAAAAAGAGTAATGAGTATCTAAGGAAGGAGAGAAATGATAGGCAATTTTTCAATTGGATTGAATAGAGGATCCTAATTCTTAGATGACTTCTGTTTTCCTCTGATTTTGGTCAAAACACAAATCAACTTTATATGCTGTTTACACACGTAAGGTAAGTATTGCATAGATAACCCTGCACTGGCAGGGGGTTGATGCAAGGAAAGTATCCAGTTAAATAATATAAGACCTTGTTGTGGTACTTAGAGTTTCAGGTGCACTTACTTAGAAGCAAACTGGAGAAAGTGAACCACAAAAAATTGAATAGAAATGCTTTTCATGAGTTTCCAGGTAATTGTAAACTGGATGGGAGCACTGTAAACCTGTGTTGCCTGAGGAAACAACTAATTTCTAGCATTATTTGACTGAAAATGTGCATGAAAAGTTGAAAGAACTCGAGTTACAGTCTAGAGGACTTCACTGTTTAAGCTTGATGTTTTGGCATACAGATACTTGGAGTTTGAATGTGTCGTGACTAAAGACACTTAATCTGGTTCTAATATCCTATTTAGTTCTTGGTCATGCCCCAGGCAGCACTACAGGCTGGGGACAAAGTGGCTGGACAGTGGCCAGGCAGGAAGGGACCTGGGGGTACTGATTGACAACAAGCTGAACATGACCCAGTGTGCCCAGGTGGCCAAGAAGGCCAGTGGCATCCTGGCCTGTATCAGCAATAATGTGGCCAGCAGGACCAGGGCAGTGATTGTCTCCCCTGTACTGGGTACTGGTGAGGCCGCACCTCGAGTGCTGTGTCCAGTTCTGGGCCCCTCAGTTCAGGAAGGGTATCAAGATGCTGGAGCATGTCCAAACAAGAACAAACAAGGCTGGTGAAGGGTCTGGAGCGCAAGTTCCGTGAGGAGTGGCTGAGGGACCTGAGGTTGTTTCTCCTGGAGAAAAGGAGGCTCAAGGGAGACCTTATCACTCTCTACAACTGCCTGAAAGGAGGTTGTAGCCAGGTGAGGATCTGTCACTTCTCCCAGGCAACCAGCGACATGACAAGAAGACACAATCTTAAACTGCACCAGGGGATGTTTAAGTTGGACATTAGGAAGAAGTTCTTCACAGAAGGGGTAGGCATTGGAATGGGCTGTCCAGGGAGGTGGTGGAGTCAATGTCCCTGGAGGTGCTTAAGAAAAGACTGGATGTGGCATTTAGTGCCATGGTCTAGTTGACAAGGTGGAGTTTGGTCATAGTTTGGACTTGATCTCAAAGGTCTTTTCCAAACTAATTGATTCTGTGATTCTGTGATTCTTTGTATATGTGATGCTTGTTTAAGTTTTCTGTCTTCTTGCAAGTTAAGGTGTTCCTTATCTTCACTGTCTGCTGGAGGAAGATGTAAAGAAAAATACTTTTCAGTGTTTCAAATAATGAAAGTTATTAGTATGCTTTTCTAAGAGAAATGTGTTGATAGGCAGATTCCATCAATAAAGGTCCTACTCAAACCTCCATCCATGAAGCCTTCTTCATCCATGAAGGGCAAAGATGAATGATGGCTTCATTAGTCTTCCATTACTCTTGCATTACCTGATATACATCTGTCTCAGGGACATGAAATAACTCTGCATGGTGTTTTTCACAACTTAATACAAATGTTATTCTAGATTAAATGAAGTGATTGAAAATGTTACTTACAGTTCTTTCTTAATGTTTAATACTTATGATCTCTAAGGTTGCATAGAAAGAAACCTTTGCCTTGAGTTTAACTAAAAATGGGATACACATTTTTTAAAATTCCTTTTAATCAAGCAGAAGGTAGTTCACCTGCATTTTATGAAGTTGTTGCATGACAAATGCAATTGGCCTGTGTGACTACCTGTGGGATGGGAGATTATTTTTCAGTGTCATAAGCCATCCTGCTTCGGAAAGGATAACTCTATGACATAGGCACATGTATGTGAATGTGTGGTTCCTCTTCCTATTTTCTTGGGGTTAGAATATTAAATATATTTTTTGTTTTCAAAATATTTCAATATGCTTGATTGAAATTCTGCATATGACCTAAAGGCATCCAATAGAGATCATCATGCTGATGCAGAAGGAAATGGAAAAAGAAAGATAAATCTTAAGTTTTCATGTTGCATGCAGGCTCTCTTATCCTAAATTTATTTTTGGTCAATTTGGCAAATATGTATTGCTATATTTGTACTGTCCTGTAAAGTTGCTTGTGGTTTCTCCATGTATTTAAAACAAATACTTATACTTGCAGATACTTACAAGCATTGCTTTGCAGTGCTTATGTTCTTCTGGCGCTTCTATAGGGGTTTTTTGTGCAAATATAAGTTATTAGTTTCTGTGTAGATTTGGAGCTGAGAATCACATAACAGATTTGAAAGCAATGTGGAAAATGCAATAATCGTACATCCTTGACAGCTTTAACTGTCTTTGTTATTGGCCTACCTATACAGAGTATTATAATACTATTATTTTGTAATATTACTTTAAATAATATAGTGGTTTAGACTGATTTTCAGAAATATTTCCATTCATTGCTCAGACATAGTCTGTCTACTTAAAGACCAAGATAAACACAGAGGGTTTTGTTATTTTATAGCTGTGTTTTATTTTAAGAATGTCTATGGCTATCAGCATGATCAGTGAAACTTTCATTTTAGCAGCTGCTACAAAAACATGATAGTTTGAAAACACAACTGTTCTGAAAAAACTTTCACATAGAAGTACAATGGTTGTATTCACATAATTGCTCTTGGCAACAGCTTCAGTAAATTTAAGTCGAAGTTCATCCATAAAATTAACTGATTTTCTCAATCCACTTGAACCTTGATCTGTTTTGGTGTAATGTTCTGGAGTTGGTGAAGATGCTTTACAATTGGAGTCTGAAACCCCAAATGAGATTACACCACCTCCTTCTGATTCAGAATTTCCTGCTGTTGCAATCTGTGTTGTTCCACAGAAATGAGGAGTAATTCCCTCTCAGACACTCTGTTGAGATTACTGCCAGGGAACAGCGTTAATGATATATTCTTTCACTGCTAAAGACAAGACATCACTTCTATTGTAAACTTGGTTCTCTCTCAATGAATTTACAAACTTATTCTAAATAATGCACTTCATCTTGAAGCTCTGTTTCCCAGGAGACAAAATAGTTATTTTCTTAAAACCAATTTTTTGCTTTAAGAACAAAGAAACCACATGGCAGTTTTGAAGCTGTGGAATAGGTGTCCTTTATGCTACAGACAACTGGGTTTTCACTCAGAGCCTTTTATGTTCTTTTTACAAAATTATTATTATTTGTGAATTCCTTATTGAGTGGAACTGTATTGAGTCTGCATTAGTTGGCTGCAAAGTGTGGTGGTGTTTGAGCTCTCTCCTGCATAGGCAGGCTGCAGTGGGGCTGCATGTTCAGGAATGAACACAAAGCAGAATTCATTCATGCATTGCCCTCGCCACCTGCAAGTGTGCACGTGTGTGTGTGTGCGCACAGTTCTCCCTTAGAAGAAAGCTAAAAGAGCAGCACGTAACCCAGTGAGCATTTCTCTTCTCTGCTCTCGTTTCAGAAAAGTTTCTACCTCCAAAGCTGGCATTGTTTTTCTCAGGTGATCTGGTTTCAAGCTATGTTGCTGTTTTAGCAAAGGGCTGCTGCAAATTAAGTACTTCTACTGCAGGGCAGTGTCCCTAGAAAACGTACTGTTTGCGATCTTTTGTGTTGGCCCTCAGAGGACCATGACATTAAATCACAGGAATACCCCTGGGAAATTCTGAGGCTTTTACAGAGGGGCCGGCCATCCAAATTTAAGTGCTGTTGCAGCATGTCTGTTATCTACCAAGAAAATGAGTCTGTGCTGGAAAGCAAACACATGTTGCATTAAGGCTGGATAACCAGAAAAGAGAGTTGCGACATGTGAGAAGGAAAGAGTAAGCTGCTCTTCAGATTTTGATCACAAGTTTTTTCTGCTTCTAAGGCATGACTGTTATGTTTTTTATAACACACACATTTATAAACATCTCACAGTCTATTTTCTAAATTTAAAGGGGTTTGGTGCATTCTGATTGGACCCATGGCAGTTCAATGGGTATGATTAGTACTTTCTCATGGCCCTTGTTTGATACTATGGATATTCCCGTTATGTTACCTAAGTTTGTGTTTGGTTAGATGAAAAAACACTGTTGTATGATAAGTACTTGATACTTTTTCTCTTGCCATGATAGTCCATTAATTTTAATATCCAGTGAAAACAGATTTATCTCACATGAAGAAGAAAATAGAGATCTTTATGTCTGGGCTCTAAGTTACTTCCTTGCAATGTTCACTGCATGCTTTACAGCGTAGACTCTTGCCTTCCAGGAGTTACAGCAGGAAAAACGCATTATGTTCTCATTTTCATTGCTCGACTACTTGTCCTGTGGTGAATGGAAGATGAGATAATATGCCAGGAGATCCTCATCCCATAGGGAGAAGACGGTGACAGAAAGAATGAATATATTTTACGTTTTTCTGGATCCCACAGCTCTGAGACTTGTTTGACATCGGAGAGTGGGAAGCATCCTTTTGTGTATGGCCAGTTCTGAGCAGAACACAGGTGGATGCTCCAGGGTCTCCTTCAGTTTTTCCTTAGTGCTGAGTTGTCATAGGTTGAACGTGTCCTGCTCTTGGTTTTGCGCTGTTGCACCATTTTACCACACTGCCTGCTTGGCTCAGAGTTTTTGTCCCTCCTTGACCTTTCCATTGTAATCATAGATCCATCAGCCCTTCAGCTTAAGGCCCAGTTAGGGAACTATCACACTGGTGGTACTGATCTGATGCTGCTTGTCAACCTTTGAAGGGTTCAGATCTGAAAGTGGGTATTTCTGGAGATGCCCATACTACTATTCTCTACTGTAGTCACAAAACTTTCTTTGTAGAAAACCCATCTGGGACTTGCCACCATGTTTTAAAATATCCTTATGACTAATGGAACTATAAAATATCTTGTCATTGTTGTAGCACATAGGGGATCTAGTAATAAATTAGAGGTCCTCTGTGACAAGTACCATAGATATATAATAAAACAAAAACCTCTGGGAATGCTTCAGTCTAAGTTCATTTTTTTTCTTTATGCACCCAAAAATAGGATTAATCAAATTTCATGCCTAAGGGCTTAAACAGATGGAATATGAAAGAAAATGCCACCAGTCAGCAGTGTAGTAGTCCTGCATCTCCGGAAAGTATGCACTTTCGTAATGTACAAGATAAAACCTTTCATTTATACGTTTCTCACAGCTTATCTAGTTTCACTTAGGCAGTGGTTTAAAGTACTGCCTTTAATTTACAGATTAACATTCAGCAACTAGAGAACAATGTCTTAGTTTTATTTTAATTTCTTTCCTCCCACTCTAAACTAAAATGCCAACTTTATGACAAAATCATTAAAATGCTTAAATGCTAAACAGAATTTTCTGATTCAGTGTTTTCATGTAGATATGTTTTCTCATAACTGCTTTTCTAGGTTGTATTGGTCAGTGGACATCTGGACAGCTGGGACGTTGGGCAGGGAGCTATGGATGATGGTGGTGGAGCATTTATATCATGGGAAGCATTATCACTCATTAAGGATCTGGGTAAATCTTTAAAAATATTTTTAATGCATTACATTTCTAGTACATTTTGTGTGATATCTAAACTAGATTTTATATTTTATCCACGTTTCTGAGCACAAATATTCATTTTGTCACTATACGCCTCAAAACTAGTTCAAAACAGACTTTTTAGATTGCTGAGTTGATATCCAAGGATGCATTTCCCCTTTCATCAGATGGAATTTATTTTCCTCCTTCTTCCCTTTTTCCACAAAAAGTAACCATGGTCAAGAGGAATGCCCAGTGTATTCGTCAGAAACTAAAATCAGCTGCTGCTCCTGCTCTTAGCCCTGGCAGCCTTTAAATAATAAACCATCTTTCCCTGCTTCCCAGCGGAAGGATTTGTGCACTTCAGCAATCTAAGTCTTTCTTGAAGTAGAAAGCTCTTTGTAGACAAGCACTGTTATGTGATTAGCTGCTTGCATACTGCAGTCATGAACATCAGACATCCCTGTGAGTTCCTATTCCTTTATTTTTTATTGTTTGAACCTCTAATCTCTCCTTTTCCCAGCCTTGGAATGACTGGATTATCAGTCTGTAACTAAAACAAAGTATGTCTGTTTAAATTTTTGGTCTTTTAAAAGCAAACTAAATAAGATTTTTCTACAGAGGATCCAGGTCTACTCCTTCTTTTAGTCTTTTTAAATCTTTTTTTTAATGATGCTTGGAAAATTCTCTGTCTTTCCTCCACCGTCAAGGAAAAAAAGTTATTCTGCTGTGTTCAGTACTCTATTCCATTCAGAATAAACTGTTCTGTGTTTCTTAAGGCCAAGTTAATGGTGGCATTGTATAATTCTTATTCACTGGGTTTTCCTTCACGCATGACTGAAATGCATCACTTTCTTCTTGTTCAAATATTTGATTTCCTCTGGTAGTAGCCTGTGTGTTTGCTGTGTGACCTGTGGTAAAATGCTGTTCTCTCAGCTGGGAAGTGCTGGATCCTTTGCTGATGCCCTCTGTTCTGGGCAGCTGTTGTGTTCTGCTCTTCTTCTTGTACCAGTGTTCTGCAGGAACATAAGGCTGGGAGAGGACTTCTGGGTCTTCATATCTGTAGATAACCAAGGGGCATAGGGCCTTTCACAAACCGGTTTCAGGAGCAGATTGGTTAATGCAGATTTTGTATGTT
>WEIT01018804.1:0-19513 GCA_013389985.1 Dryoscopus gambensis
AAGAAAAAAAGGAAAAGAGAAAAGCCCTGCCCTATGAGGAAGAAGTAGATGTATTTATCCTCTCCTGGAATGAGCCCCAGCAGTGCTGGAGGACATGCAGGCAGTAGTCAGACACACCAACATTATTGGGATGAACTCGTGTATGTCCAAGGCAGATTCTCTCCTGCCCCATTGGTCTCACCTGTTGGCAGATCTCATTAAATGAACAGTAAACTAAGCGGTTTGCAGAGCCCTGCTGTGAGGGAGTGCATGCTTACACAGCTCAGCTTTCCAGTGGTCCCTTCTGGGGTAGGGGGTGTTGTTAGAACAATTTAGTGTTTGCTTGGACTTGTCAGTTGGATATTTAAAGGAGGGAAAATAATTTCAGATTTGCAACTTAAGACCCTGGCAATGGTTTGGACTTCCAAAAGTCGTAAGACCCGCTCTTCCAACAGTGATGCCACTTTAATAGGCCTGAGAATAAAAAGTCTATTTTATTAGTCTTGTCATGCAATTGTACGTCCTCTCGACCATCAGTCCTAAGATAAGAAGAAGGATTTAAGATAGATTTAGACTGCTAAACAGATGGCTATTCCTCTGTCACAGACTGCTGTACAGCTGTGGAGCTTTGCCGTTCACCTCAGCATTGATCCACAATCAGTGTAACCATGCCACAGACCATGTCCAAAAAAAAGTGCCCAGAAATCTGAGACAAACGTACAGCAGCCTCAGATTCTCTTTCTACACAGAAACAAAGAAAATCTGTAGGGGAAAATGTGGATAAGTGGTGATTCGGCCTAAAGAGAGATGATGGTGTTTCTGCTGTCTCCTTCTGGCTGCTCTTGAAAAGACCACCAGTCACAGATTCATTTGAGCCCTTTCTCCATAAGACACTGAGATGGAAGAAGCTGTGTCCCAATCCTATATATTAGAGATGTCACCTTTGCAACTGCCTCTTTTTAAAAGGAGGATATTCCATGTTAGCAGAGTATTTGTATTTTTTAATATTGGCATCATCCTCTTCCTCCCAGGCAATTTTCAGGTATAGAAGGGCATGTGAACTAAGCAGGGACTGAGGGAAGGGGGAGACTCCAAATCCACAGCCCTAGAGAACAAGCTAAGCAAAGAGGGACTTCTCAGGGCTTTAATGCAGCATCCTCTTCCTGACTAGCTACTTGGAATTCCAGCAGGGTGGATTAATCCTTTGCCTTTGATGAATCTTTAATCTTGGCACCTTGTGGCTGAAGCCGGCACTAACTAGCAGATCCTGGCGATCAAAGTCATGCACTTAAATATTTCATTTATAAATAAAAAGTAATAAAATAAAAAATAAAGGCTTGTCTTCATAATAGCAATAAGGCAACTCCAGAGGGGTTGTTAGCGCCAATTAATCACACTCTTGGGACTGAAGTGTAGCTCCACTGCTCCTTGTAACTCTAATTGCCCTATGGGTGCAATTATCCATACCCCCCTCTTCCTCTCCCTGTCCAGTCAGACCTTATGGCTTAATTCCAGTGTAGGCATTCTATTTTTTAACCTCTGTTTCTCTAATCCACCCTTCCCACAATCCAGGCTGGAAATGGAGAGTCGTAAGAGTAATTCTCCTCCTCTTGTGCATGTTCACTCTGGCCAGCTGCAATGCAGGTGTACTCACACCTGCTCCCTGTGCACAGACCTTGGCTGCCTGTGGGGATCCTCAGGGGCAGCCTCGTGCTGCAGAAGAAAATTCACGAGCTTTGTCTTTGTGGACAGGCTCTGCAGCTCATGTCCATGAAGGCACATAATTCTCACTTCCTACTCAGTACCTCAAATTTCCCACTGACTGGAACCTCTGCTTGGATTTTGGGGGCTGGACCTGAGCCATGAAATTTTGAGCATGGAAAGGAGCCTCTCTCCATTGCTATTTGTACTACTTTGAACACTTGGCAAATGCTAGAACTAATCCTGTTAAAGGCACTTATCCTTTTTTTCATTATCTATTATTAAAACATTTCCCAGTTTGAGACCTGACCCACAACACATCTAAACCTACGGATAAACAGAGGCATGTGCAACACTGATGTGGGACTGGCAGGAACAAATGTATGGGGCAAGGGAAGAAAACGGGGCAAGGAGAACACATCTAATGACTTTTTGGGACTATTTCTGTGTTCTGCAAAAGAGACTTACACCACCTGACTGGGTCCCATTAAAAATGAATTTCCCTGGATCCATTTTAAGCGTGCTGGCTGATAATTTTTTTCGGTGTCCCCCAGCTGTTACACTGGGAGAAGCAGTGAATGACTATTCTCTGTTCATCTTTCCTGAGACACTCAGTTTTACATACATCTGTCATAATCCAGTTTTATCTGGAGAGACTAAAGGTGCCAGTTAGCTCCACAAAATGAAAATTAAGCATTTATTTAATCACTTCCTGTGGAACAGAAATATGGGAATATAGGGCCCTTTATTTTAGCGGTTGGGAAGGTAGAAAAAGCCAAATCCTAGAAGACAAAGTCTGACATGTAAAGAAAAAAGAAGTTGCCCCTTTTTAGAGTAATTAACTATTAGAAGGCTTTACCAAGGATTATAGAAGATAACTTGTCACTATCTACTTTAAAATAGGATTGAGTATTTTTCTAAAATACATATTTTATTTTGACAATAGCTCTTGGACTTGAAATGGGAAATAATGCAGAGAAATCTGAAGGCCTGTTATATGTAGTAGTCTAGGTTAGATTGTCACACCAGTTTCTACTGGGTTTTAATTGCATGAATTATTGAGGTCTGGTACTGACCCTTTAAGGAAAAGGTTGCTTTTGCTGAAAGGCTGGAGCATTTTAAAGGTTTACTTGTAGCTTCTTGTGATGTTCATCACCTGCCATAGTGGAAGACCAAATCTTTGGATTCAGGTCATACAGAAAAAATTAAAAATCAAGGACTGGATTCAGACTGTATGTATTTTGTGGCTGATCTGAAGTTGGTCACCCTGCTATGCCTAGCCCTATGAACTGAGGGCTGCAAAAGAGCTGTCATATTGCAAGTCCAGATCACTCTAGTTCCTTAAAGAAACCTGGTCTGTAACAATAAAGTTTTCCTCATGTTTTTGTTCTCTAATATATACTCAGCCAGTATAAAGGAGCACAGCTCCCTTTACATCATCCTAGCTGTAGCAATTTTCCTCATCTGAGAATGTGTCTCATTTCACCACTCCATTCACTGACACTGATGGCATCACCTCTTGAGAGAATAGGAAGGCAAATTTAATTCCCATCACCCATTCATTCCTTACTTTCACTGCTAAGGCAACTAAAAATTACTGCTGACCACACACACATACACAGAGAGATTTGCAGAGAATTACTGCAGTTCTGCAGTGAAAATGCTCCAACTTTCATAAAAATCAGGGATCAAACTGTTCCTATGCCTTGTCCTTCCCTCCAGCATTTAAGGGCTGGAAATCTTGCTGCTTGTGTTGTAATCTCACCCAGCTACAGGGTGTGTAACTGCGTTGCTTATTCCTCCCCTGTGGAACGTAGACCTCCATGCCTCACATCAGCCAGAGCCTTGTATGAGTTATACAGCTATTATGTTATAAGTAGGACTGATGTATTACAGAATGCTGCCATACATCCTATGAATGGCGCTCGGGCTCCATTTTTTTCTCCTTGTAGTAAATTCCGCACTTTTTTTTGAAATGGACAGCTTCACAAGAATGCAAAGATCCAGCACCTGGGAGTGGCTTGGGCAGAGTTCAGGGCTTGCAGGGTCAGGTGCTACTCACCTGAGCACCTCACTTCCCCGCAGTGGCAGGATTTGTGTTGACAGGATGACCAGCCCGAGCTGAAAATCTACTGTCTCGTCTGGCCAAGAGCTTCTTCCATTCCCTCACGCATTAGTCATCTGCTTGAACTGCTTTTACCAGAATAATATTTTCCCTTGTTCTGAATTTACTCTTACCTCAGCCCCTCACTACCATTCATTCTTTTCTGCCCATTGACAGATTTGCAGGTATCTGCCCTTTTTCTAACACTCTCCTGCACAGGAGCAAGACACAGCGTGATGTTCACATACACTGGCTTTTTTTTTTGCAGGGTGATTTTGATAAAAGAGACATTTTTCAGGATCAAACATCTCTGATCTTCACTAGATATGCATATTTCTGGGCTGCAATCCCATTCTGCTCTCAGTTCTTTGTAACAGGAAGAAACATAAAGCCCAGGGTACCCATAGGTAGGGATTTCAAATCTCTTTCTGGATATGAATTAGGCTCCTCTCTTCTTTTAATAATCAAAATTGAAGCACAACATGAATCCTTTCCTTCCATGACAATTTCATCCTCTTGGAACTGTTCTCATATGAAGTTTGAGGTTTTCTTGAGTTTACAGCTAAATACTGGGGTAGGAGTCGGAATAGAGTTTGCCAGTGTGAAAGGTCACTGAATGTGCTTTTTCTCCTTTCCCAAATTTTGAAATGGGCACAAAGGCTTAGTCCTGGACTTTGTCTCTATTTATCAGCTAAACCAAAAGAAGGCACAGACCCAGGCAGTGTGCTGGGGCCATACAGATTGTTATGAGCCAGGCATCCTTTCCAGGACGTAATTTTTTTCACTCGCTCTGTTCTGGGTGGAAGAGATTTTAGACAACTGGATAAAAGCCGTGCTATGTCTTGTGTCCTGTGGGCCAGAAAATGGGCCTTGGCTGGTTTAATTTGCTAGAGTTGATATATGTTTTAAGATTGCATCATGTGGTAATGATAACAGGACAGCGAGACATGAAAGTTTAAAGATAACAGTATCTTCCCTGCTAACAGCCCGCTGTGACTCTCCTGTATCTTGCCTTTCACTTTCCTATTTCTTTACCGTATCTTCTGTCCTTCCCAAAACCCGGTTAACATGCACTATGTAGCTTCTTCCTGGATGCCTAGAAATGGCTTTGGGGAAAAGCTGTGTTCTTTGCTTAGAGGAACTGTGGGGCTCGGGTGTATTCGGCACTGCCTCTGCTCCAGCCCAACTGAACATCCAGCAGCACAGCGAGTGAGGAAACGAGGGGTTGTAAAACCATGATGCAATCCCTGCCTGTCACCTCTGATCTAGGAAATGAAGTCAGATGTCCTTAAAAAAAAGAAAAAAAAATCCCATATAATAGCATAGCCAGTACTGCTGTGTTGGAACTGAAACATTAACAATCAGAGGAGAATATTGAAGCAGTGCAGCCCGCACATCCATCTCAGGCACATCAGACCAAATGGAAATCCATGTCCAATATATACAAGGAGCCTAAATACCTCAGTGTCAGTAAGATAGACTCAGCCTGGTTACAGGGAGGCTTGTGGGGTGCAGAAACAGGGTCATAGAACTGGTGTACAGAGTGTTATGAAGGCAGCTCTGACCAGGGGCTGGGATCTGGGCCTGTCTTAGTTGTGTGAGGCACAAGGGATTAGGGAATGCAGGTCTTGAAGATATACTGAATTTGCCACTAAATAAGATTGTTGTTGTTGGTGGTGGTTTTTTGTTTTTTGTTTGTTTTTTTTTTCTCCCCCAGAACTCCAATTTATCATACTGTTACTGAAATAAACTGTAATAACGTGGGGAGGGCTCACTAGAAGGAGGGGAAGGAGAGGCAAATTATATTGCAAAGTATTTGCATTTATCTGTCTCAAATCCTTGCATTTGACTTCTTTATTGGCTCTATTGACTTCATTGACATATTTGACATTATTGATTGGTGGTTAGGATAAAGCAGCACTCCAAGTCCACAGTGAGTATTACAAATGTGGCCTGAATCAGGGATAGAGAAAGGAGCACTGGCCTGTTTATTTTTACCCACTTACCCTGCATCCTATAAAAGTCTCACAAAGCCTGATTTTGGGAAGTTTCTGTCACTTTGGAGACACATTGATAAGATTTTGGCAAAACTTCTCAGATGTAAATTTCCTAAGTTCTGGCTCAGCTTTGACCATGAGTTCTCCTGAATCTGTATATGGTTTAATTTCTAGATAGAGATTTCATATATATTTTACGATGACAAAGCCCTCCTTTTAATAAAGGGAGGAAAAGAGAGATGTAACAGGGAATTTGGTACTTTTGTGCTTGACCCATTGGGTTCAGAAGCAGAAAATGAGTGGTGGAATAAAGAGAAGGTAGAAAAGAAAGAGAAAATCACAGCCATCTTGTCAAACTAACCTATTTTTCCATCCTTCTAAGATTTATCTTTTTCTCCCTTTATTACTATGGTCCTGAAGATGAAGGCAGTGTCCTTTCTGGGTTGTACTCCCATGGCTCCTGCTTGTGGAGCATCTCTGAACCTCTTGCTGATACAATCTCGCAAAGCTTCACAGCACCCTTGTGAGGGGGGGTCAATATCATTAAGGACGATTGTACCTCGCGATACATTTCCTAATGCCCCATCCATGCCACAATTAATCTCCAGTTCCAATCCAGTATTTGGCCTTCCAAGGTACACATTTACTTTCCAAAGCATGTAGTAATGATTTTCTGTCCCTGGCTCTGACTTTCCAGTGGTGTAAATCTATACAGTGCCTGCTCTGGCTCATTTTACACCAGCCCATCATCTCAGACTCTCTCTCTGATATTTGTTGTCTGGTGGTGTTGCGGGTCATTAAGATAGATGCTTGTGGCTACCTCGGGACAGACGGATGTCAGTGTTGGGAAGATGTGTTTCCTTATATATGGTTTGCTGCACTCAGTGGGATATTTCAAGGTGGGAAGAACTATCTGAATACAAAGTGGAATTGAGTTCACAGACTGTCACAACTGTTGGGCTCGAAGGCACCCAGAAAGAGCTCATTTTTCTTGTGAGAAGACAGGATCAGCCATATCTACGTGGTTATAGACAAAAGTTTGTTTTTTCTGCTCTTTTGGGTCTGTAGTCCTGGAGCAGCTGTGTGAACAAAAGATTTCAGATTTCTTGGACTTTGCCATTTTACAGTATGTTGCTGGCATGGGTAAATTTTACCTTATAATAATGTTACCCCTTTTAGCCAATTTTTTTTTTACACTGGCACCTGGAATCCTGTCATAAAGAAAGCACTATATATGTATCTTTGCATTAAGTTTTGAAGCACCCTAATCACTGGATCTGCCTCTCCCCCACCGCTTAGCTCTTGGTGGAATGAAAAAAACCGAACATATAAGGCCAGACATGATGCAAAGTCAAAGAAAGTCTCACGTGTCTGTTAAAAACCATCTCAAGAATTTAAACAATTTTTGTGCTTCTCTAAATCTTGATTCCTGAGTTTGAGTGTTTGGGATCAGGAATTGTACAGTGGGAGCCAGCAAGGAAAATCATGGGCCAATTTATCTGTTTCGTGCCTGTGAGCACTGAGTGTCACCCTGCCCAAACTGGAAGTGGACAAGCTGAACAAAGCATCAGATGACAAGAGTTGAATGCAGCTGTCATTTGGGTACTGGGCATGGACTGGGAAGAGGACATAAGTGTTCTCCAGCTTTTGGCTAAGTTTGTGATTCAAACCCATCTGGGGTCACACCTTCAGCCTCTGAAAGAACATCCATAGTTCACACTGAGATGCTGGGGAGCCCTTTGCCTGTGTCTGAAGGGCTAATTGGGCTCTTAATTGCCTAGCATGTCTGCATGAGAAAGGTGTATGGTAATAATAATGCAGTAAATGAGAACACTGTCTATTTGAATATCACTTCCTTTGTCAGCTTTATTTCACTTAATAATGTGACATGGCTTGGGGAGGGAAAAAAATTATTGACCTTGCCATTTTAAAGACTGAATTGCTAGCAGTTTTTCTGCTGAAATTCATGTCCTTAACTTTCTTCTATATTTAAGAAATTCTTAGTTTCATCTCCATGGAAGACTGTTTCAGGAGGAATAAGAGCCAAATAATTTTTGGGTGGAAGGAGGAGAACATAGAGCAAACTACAATTTGGGAATTGCGTGTGAAGTAGCCTGGCATTGTTAAAAGAAAGTAGGAGGGGAAGTGTAGTGAAAATGAGTGAAAGAATGGTATTGTAATCTGCTTTATTGCATCCCGAGATGCTTGACTTAGCCTCATTGTCATAGCAAGATGATGTGTACCCTACGAGTGTATAAAAATATATGAACTCCTGGGACAATATAGTTCAATCTGCTCTGCTATTACCCATCATGCTCATCTGAGCACACTACAGCTATTAGATCTGTTTGTGAAACAGCTGAGCCCATGGATGGATCTCCTGCCACGGAGCTTGAATGTACAGTTGAGACAGGGTCTGAATGTACAATACATGGAAGGAGAAACAATGGAAATGAATGTACAATGGGGATGACTGCACAATGGGAGGTGCAAGAGGAATGAATCTGCTCCTACTGTGGGTATGTAATGGTAAAATAGACAGATTGCCATCTATAATTCATGGTGTTTGCTTCCCCCTTCCCCTTGTCAGATAGCCCTCAATCAGTTTGACTTGCAGAAGCTATCCTTCACAACTGAAAGTTGTTAAAATGCTGTCGTGTTTAACCCCAGAGGTAGCTGCATTTTAAACACAGGGATGGAGTTATGCATGTACAGAAAACCATCTCCTGTGCTCCTTCCTTTTCCAGAGGGACCAAAGAAGGGCTACCCCTGGATGAGGAACAACAATGCCAAAGCAGCTCACTGAAATGTGTGTAAAAAGACAAAGCAGAACAGCACCCAGGGAGCCAAGATCCCTACTGAAATTATTTTAAAGGTTAAGAGCAAATGCACCAGAATGTATATATAAGAACATATATGTTCTTGTGTGAAACTTTACATTAATATTCTTAAAGGGTTGCCATCACAGTTCTGGTAGCAATTAATTTTTAAGGCCCCCGAAGACAAGGATTGTGCTATACCCACTACTAACACTGCTAACACTGACGCTTGGTTATCAGTGGCACCATGAAGTAACTGAGTCATGTTCTTCTAATTCCACATTGTGACAATTTCTACAGATACATAAGTTTTTCTAATAATACTATTTCTGAACAGAGTGAAAAATACTATGTTGTCACACATCTGCGTCTTTGTACTTCTGTCTGCAAGCAAATCTCCTGCATTCAGGTTAGAAATGTTCAAAATGCATTTTTTTGACTATTCCTGCAATAGTACTCTTCACCGTGAGAGGAAAGGAGAGCAAAAAAAAAAAAAAGGCAAATTAATAAAAGCTTGTCTTGTTATTTCCTTCTCTGGGTAGTTGCATTTTCCATATCTCCCCCTTCAGAGACATTTACAGTGAGTTCTGCCTTCCATTGCTTCTATTGATTTGTAGCTCTGCAGGGTGAAAGCCAGACCTTGGCAAAAGCCAAAGGGAGTTTTGACTTCATTCTTTAAGAACAAATCCACCAGTGTGCTGAATCAATGCAAAGAGTCAGAGCACTGGCCTGTTAAACTGGATTTGTAACTGCTGCTCAGAGCTATGGCCATGCAAGGAGCCAAACTGTACTGCTGAATTTAGCTGTTACTTTTTGGGTCCCCTTTTAATGGCTGGGTTATGTGTGTTAGGGGTGGGTGAAGGCCTGGGACACCCCTTTCCACTCACACAGGTTGTTTATGCGTTGGGAGTCACCTGCTTGGTTTAGCTCTAGAAGCAGGAACCTGGTTCAGAGCTGCCCAAAGTGGCTTCAGTACCCTGCTGTGGGATACCCTGCTGTGGGCAGAGTTGAGGAGATGAAGCAGCGCTGCCTAGTGAGGTGCAAAGCCATATAAAGTATCCCAAGCACAGCTGCTCAACTTGGCATGTTTTTTACGGCAGAAGGTAGATTTAATCCCCCCCAAAAGTCATAACTCCCAGTACAGCCAGGAGAACCTCAGCAAGCAAATCCATGACAGAGGAAGGAATGGAGCATCATCTCTGAGAACACATCAAGCTTAAAAGCTGAATAAGCTGTTGACCTTGGCCTGTTTGTTGGCTATATCATCAGATCAATTATATACAATGGTTAATAGCATAGCCTAATTACTTCCTAATTTCTTCAAGAATACCCCAAGCATAAGAATTCAATTAACTGCAACTATACAGAAAGTTTGAAGTCTGAGCTAGTCTCTTATTGATATCATTTGGACGAAGAGAGTGTGAGTAAAGATGATACATTTCTTAGAAATCCAATTTTTAATTAATTTTAATTTATAAGATAATGAACAGGTTTCTCTTGTAAATTCTCTGAAAATTTCTTTCATCTCCCAAAAGCAAGAATGCTAAGTTTCAGAAGAATAAGCTGCTGTTTACTTGCAAAACAATAAGACAGAATCCCTTCATTGTAAAGCAGAAAATTAATTTTTAAATAACCAGACCAAGCCTATATTCCTGCTTTTATTAGACTTCGTTATGCTGTATGCCTTCTCACCGAATGAAAAATATGAAGTGGTCAGATGCTTCTAAAAAATATATGAAATTGTGGTATCTGGTAAGGTATTGCCAGATTTTCATTCTTTTCCTCCAAGTTTTACTCTGCTTGCTAACAACTTCTTAATGCAGTTCAGCGTGCACGAGCTCTAAAACACTTTAATGACTGCTGAAATTCGCAGCACCGTCCTAAGATACCAGGAAAGAGATTTCATCCAGTGAATCCACCGGAGTTTACTCCTAGCGATCAGGATTCCTGGGTTTTGCAGGAAATCTGCGATGGCGAGCAAAATGCACCGGCCACAGAAGCCCAGGTGGTGCAATCCCAGGTGGTGTAACCCGAGACCCAGCACAGTAACATCAGCCCCAGGTGTTACTGCTCGGGGAAGCTGCTCACTGAAGGCCCTGACAAAGAGCGTGTGGGTCGCCCTTGCCCTTGTATGATCACTTGGATGAAAATCCCATTGAAGTCCAGCTCTCCTGGACACTGCGTGGGATTACACACACACACACACACACACACACACAGAGCTGTACTCAGGGCAGACAGGTTTTGAATAATGGTCTCTTTGGTTAAGCCTGAGCCAGAGTTGCTACTTCACCCCTGTTTGCGTAAATGCCCCAACACGTTGAGGCTGCATACTGCAGTAACTGCTGCCATGAGGATCAGAAGTGTATTATTGCCTCCCCTTAAGCCTTGGGATGCTGAGAAACAGCGAGGTCCTCCTCTTTTTGCAGTTTCATATGTGTGCAGCTATTTGGGGAGGGTTCTGCTTTGGTTTGCACTGCAACAACTGTGCTACAATACAGTTTTTTATTAAGCCATGGGAGCTAATGCTCATGGTACTGGCTTAAAAGCCTTTTGTACTCTTGCCCCATGTGCTTGTGTTGGCTGGGGTGGAGTTACTTTTCCTCGTAGTGGCTGTGTTTTGTATTTATGCTGGAGATAACATTGACAACACAGGGATGTTTTAGTCATTGCTGTGTGAGCACTGCAGAGCATCAAGCCCCTTTCTGCTTCTCACCCCACCCCACCAGCAAGGGGGCTGAGGGTGCACAAGAAGTTGGGAAGGAGATACAGCCGGGGAATTATCCCAAATGACCACAGGGATAATTCTTATAAGCTGGGGAAAGAAGAAGGAAGGGTGGCTCATTTGGAATGATGGTGTTTGTCTCCCCATTCCGATGTTCTTCATGAAGGAACCCTGCTCTTGGGGAGATGATGGAACACCTGTTTGCCCATGAGAGTGCTGGGTGAGTTCCTTGCTTTGCTGTACTTTTGTGTGCAGCTTTTGCTTTACTTCTTAAACTATCCAAACCTTTGAGTTTTCTCGCTTTTACTCTTCTGATTCTCTCCTCCATCCCACTGGCAGGGAGTGAGTGAACAGCTGTATGGGGGTGAGTTGCTGGCTGGGCTTAAGCTACAACATCCCAGCAGGAAGTTGAACTACTTGGGTGTTCTGGAAAATGAAGACAAAACAACTTTAATGCCAAGAGTATGCCCCAGGATCATAGGAAACATTACCATAGGTCATAAATAAAAATTTAACTCACAAAGATGAGTCTACATAGAAGACCTAGCTGTAAGCTTCCCAGGTTGGGCTGTAGCTGTTTAATTGCAGCAGCATGAATGCCAGTGGAAAGCTGCAAAAAATCCCACTGAACTGCTGAAGTTGTCACCAGGTTTTCGGATGTCCTCACAGAGCTCAGAACCTGGCTCAACTGAGCTTCATACCTAAAGGATAGCATCCATATGTATCTGCTTTCCCCTGTTTTGCTAAAATTTGACCATAATCCTGTCAGCCTTTTTTTTTTTAATTCTTGTAAGGAGTGACAAAAGAACATTTTTTCCTGTCTGGAAAAACTGTGAAATGCACTTGCTTTTAAGTTTTGCTACAGAAAGAGAAACCCAGATGGCCTTTGAACCCTGACACAGAGGCAATTCTCACTGAAGATAGGTTGATTTCTTCACTAGATTGCAGAAAAAGGAGGAGGCAAGGGCAGAGACAAGCATGTCAAGATGTGGTAATGAAAATGCTCACAGGAAATATGTTAGATCAGTAAATACCCTCTAATGGCATTTGCACTTATTTAGCATCTCTTTTACACATCCAGTATGGCTTAGGGAAGCCTTAATATGAATGTGAATTGGGGTCACAGCAAGAGAAGTAGATGCAAGGAAATGGGCACAAACTCACGACGATGTTCTCAAGTGGGATGCATTGGCACAGCTCCTAATGTGTGGTGGGTAAAGTTTTGGCCGTGCAGTGCATTCCCACACACCGATGAAGACACACAGATGCACGTACTTTTCCTTAAAAATAGCAAGCTTTCACTGGGCCCCACTTCCCATTAAAGAGGACTTACATCCTATGAAAATTCATAAACTCTGCAGGCGTTTCTACGGCGATTTGACGGAGTAATCTCCCGTCATCTCAGCTTCTTGGTGACAATGACAAGAGGAAGATGGATTTATCAAATACACAGTGACATGTTTATGACCCTGTTTTGCATAAGCAGGAACCTGAGCCAAAGGCTGTGCAGCTTGAGATAGCAAGAGGGTTTTTATAAATATTGTGACAAGTAGAAGTGATATTTGGAAGAACATGAAAAAAAAATCTTACAGTTTTTATTTTTTTTTTTTTGAGACAGACCGCATTGTGGTGGGGCGGGGGAAGAAAGCCTTTCCCCACACTTCTCCACGGTTCAATTTCTCGAGAGCATGAAGGCTTAGCTCTCCGTCTCACCTTGAAAAGTTTTTCTGTTAACCCTTCTTCTGCCTCTGCGCAGAACACCCTTTCAATAAAAGTGTTGTTTGGAAAGGGGCGGGGGGAAATTCTCTCCATCTTTCAGCCGCAGGAAAGTAACATGGAGAAAACGCAGGAACACAGATGGCAACAATAACTCCGTGTGTGACATGCACGCAAACATGCCAGTCCCAGCTCCAGATGCCCTGCTGCCTTCCCCAGCACGGCTCTCAGATGGGGAGCACCACTAGAGGGCCCACGCACCACTGGAAGGGTTTTTGCCCTGTTCTTGCTCGCAAAACCTTTGTTACGGTGTCACGGCAGTTCCTAACCAGCGGTCTAGGCGGCTCACAGGGTACCCCCACAGGCTGCTTGAGGCTGTGTAAAGTTTTTGTCTCTTGGAAGCGGGGCTGGACCTACAGAGTTGTGAAAAGGCTTTAATGCCCACTTTAAACAGGGTCTTCTCCAGACACCAGGTCTTTGCCAGCAAACTCACCCGTCCAGCGCCTTAGGCTGAGCACTGAGAGATGGGCGTGGGCTCGCCCTCTCAAACCTAGGGATGGGTGAACCCTTTTGCTGCATTGCACCCTCAGCAGCTCTGCCTGCATGAGAAATAGAGCTGTCAAGGGCTGTCGAGACAGCTTCAGCCCGAGGTGTGTCCACCAGAGGCCGTGGAGATGCTCCCAGCTCGGGAGTCTGTGGTGTGCTGAGGTTTGCACAGCTGTGCCATGCCCGGGAGGATGCACAGCCAAGACAGGAGCAGGGAATGAGTGATGTTGCAGAGCTGAGGACTGAGCCCCACAGTTTTACGTTCACAAGTCCCACTGCAGGGGGTATCCTGAATACTGCCAGATACTCTTCTGGAGGCTGGCAGGGAGATAATAAAATGCTTGAGCTGTCTTTCAACTTCTCATAAAACCAGGATGGCTGGTTGAAAGTGCAGCAAATGAATCACAAAGAGCTAAAGAAGGAAAACATGAGTAAGAAATGTGCTTTGGATGTGTTTTTCCTCTCTGGATTCCATCATTTTTGTGATAATTTATACAACAAATTAAAGGCTGAAGCTAAGAGAGCAACCGTGTGGAAGAAAGGGTTGTGGGTACCCAGAGAGCTCATGTGCTAGACAGACTCAACCAAAACCTGCAATTCTCAATGTGAAATACAGTCTTTGTTTTAAGTTTGTTTTCCTCCCTCCCTTACTCTTCTTTTTTTCTTCCTTCAGATAAATATATTAATTAGATGACCCTTCCTTAGAATTACACAGAAAAGGGAGTTCAGCAACCTTTATTGAACCGACCTGTAAAACTAGAGCAAAATCAGCTTCTCTGTTGTTTCCCCTAAATGATTTTTCCATTGCATTTCACATCTTATCAGGGACTTGTTTGGGCTTGAAACTCTGAAGCTTTTTCTGTAGGTCAGTTCAATAAGGCACTCAAAGCTGCTTTTCTCTCCATTGATTGGGGTGTTTGGTATGGTTTTAGTTTTCTTTTCTTTTTTCTNATAATAATCCATGGGTTTGGATTCTTTTTTTTTCCCTCCCTTTTTTGTCTTGTATTTCTTTTATCTTTAAAGAAAAATAGACATTTTCTCATTCTTGGCCCATCATAAAAATATCCCCTTTCTTACAACAAACTTATCCTCCTTCCTTACCTGACATCCAGAGAGGACTCTAGTTTCTTCACTAACACTGCAGTCTTGTAAAATTTGACTGATAGTTTTGATTCCAACACTCATTTTAACCAGACATGGGGTAGGAACAAAACAACAGCTTCACCAGCCGTTCTACCCCAGGGTAAGTTGTCCCCTCTGTTTCTACAACCTGCAGCCTGTTGCACAAAGCAGTTCCAACTTCTGTTTTATGTGCCATCATATCTAAGGAAGAGGTGGACACAGGCTGAGATACGGGGGAATGGACAGCATGTGAGGATTTTTAGGAATTAAATAATATTCAGGGGACAGGCAGTACATGGGGAGATGAGGATGACTCCACAGGTCCCTGAGATATTCTCAGGTGCTGGGTCGTGGTGAGTATTAAGACAAGTATGTACCCACAAGTATGAAATCACCCGTCCCCTGCTCCCCTCCAGCCACCTGACTCCAGGAACAATAGTCCACCATGAGGTCAGAGATGGGCTCCTGACTCTCATCTCTCCTTGCTGCCATTTTTCTCCAAGAGCCCTTCTAATTTCATCCCTGATTAGTCCTGTTCTCAGAGAAGAACCACAGGGTGGTTTCAGACAGCCCCCAGCACATCCTCAAACAGCTTCTGGGCCTGCAGCAATGAGCAGGGATACCTGAAAACCTAACGAACCTCTCCGACTTCCACAGGGATTGTCTGGGAGGATAAAATCCTAGAGCCTCTCAGATAACAGCACTACACAGCCTCTGTTCCAGCTTGAGGCAGCACCACAAAATCCCAGGTGGCCGGATTTGAAATTTCTATAGGTCTTTAAAAAAAGTCACCTTTATTTTTGGGCATTAGTAAAACATTCCTACTTCCAGCTGACTGATTATATATTTTATGGTTTATGTTGTATTTCTTCTTCCTTCCCCCTCCAGCCTGTCTCCCTTCACAGCAAACAGTTTCATGCAAACCTTCCAAGATTTCTGTGGGGAGTGGTAGGCAATAGAACTCTGTTGTCTAATGGGACTTCCACCAGCATTTGGCATCCTTCCTGGCATTTCACCCTTCATATTATAATTTATAGTGTAATGTAATTTTTTTCATATCACGCTATAACATAAATTATTGCCAGTTTGTCCTTAACACTCAAGGAGACAGTCTAGGGCTTTTTGAACCAGGAAAAAGAATGAGAGAAAGAGGCAGAGGGAAAAGGAGAGATGGAAGGATGGAGGGAGTGGGAAGTAAGGGGGGAGAAGAGCAAAGAAAAGGATGGGAGAGAGAGATGAGGAATGGAAGGAGGGAGAGAGGGAGTAAGGAAATTTATTTTTCAGAAGCAAAACCCCCAAAGCTAAACCAGCTTTTCTAAAGGCAAACTTTGTAAATAAAATTAAAGAGGAAAACTTTTTCTCCCAATAACTTATTATAATGCTTTGCTTCAGCCTAGGATATGTCAATGACTCCTCATGGATCCAAAAGGAGAGAGTCTGAGAAGGGGACCATCAGCCTGAAAAATAATATATTTTTAAGTTTCCTTATCTTTCTCACTAGTACGTCCCTTAAATTATTAAAAGTGAAAGACATTTTAATATCATTTGGAGGCTGTTTGTTGATTTCTGGCATCTCATTTCACCTGGAGAATAGCATTCCAGGAGACAGCTTTACTGTCTATTTACTTTATTATTGTAACTTATTTCCATTATGTGTGCCGTTAGGAGCCCCACTTGGGTAGGTGCTGCACAGAAAAGTCCCAAGGCATGAGCAGCCCATTTAGCTAAGGAGACTGCGGGGATGTGCTCATGTCCCCCCCTCTCCGAGCTGGCACAGCTCCACGGGCACAGCCACGCTCGGCATGCGGCATTGCTGGCAGAAGACTGCTTCTGCATTCTTCATTTGCATCACTTGGAGAAATCATCGCACTCCACTGACTAAAAAATGCCCTCCCTTCGCTCATATATCCCCTGCCTTCCTCTGGTAGCTCTGCCAGAGCAGACAGAGAGAGCAGCAGAGGTGCCTTTGTGTGGTCAAACCACTGGGGACCCTCTGCGAGCCAGTCCCCAAGACTGCCACATTCTTCCATAATTAATGGATCTCAGTAAAGAGAAAAAAAAAAAAAAAAAAAAGAATGGAAACAAAATGTTTTTAAACATTCATATGGTTGAGGCTTGAAACTGTCAGGCTAGAAAGAACCGTCTGACCCCTGACTGTGGTTTCCTGTGTCTGACAGGCTGGTCCGTCTCCCTGCATGGCAAGGCACAAGCTGGTCTCAGCCTGGGCTGTCTCTGCCATGCTGCAGGCAAAAGTGCTGCTGTGTGCCAGGTGGGCATGCTTGTGAGCTGGGACAGCTGGACATAAACGCTGCAGCCAGCTCCTGCTGACAGCAACCTGGGCCATTATACCAGCATTTGGTGCTGGAGTACATCACACTTCATTTTCCTACACACCCAGTACAGGGGACATCATGAGAGAAAAGGAGTTTTGGAGGAAGCACGGAATCACAGAGTGGTTTGGGTTGGAAACGACCTTGAAGATCATCTTGTTGCTCCCCCTGCCAGGGTAGGGACACCTGCCAGGTATGGACCAGGTTGCATAAAGCCCTGTCTAGCCTGGCCTTGAACACTTGTAGGGATGGGGCATCCACAGCTTCTGTGGCCAACCTGTGTCAGTGGCTCACCACCCTCACAGTCAAAAATTTCTTCTTTATGTCTAATCTAAACCTGTTGTCTTTTAGTTTAAAGACATCATCTCTTGTCCTGTCAGTAGAAGCTCTTGTAAGAAGCCCCTCTCCTGGATTTTTTAGACCCTTCAGTTACTAGCAGGTGCTAGAAGGTCACCTTGGATCCTTCTCTTCTCCTCATTGAACAACCCCACTTGTCTCAGCCTCTCTCCATAGTGGAGGTGCCTCAGCACTCTGATTGTCTTTGTGGTCCTTCTCTGGACCTGTTTTAACAGGCCTCTCCTATGCTGAGGGTCCCAGAGCTGGATTCAGCACTTCAGGTGGAGTCTCACAAGAGCAGAGGGGGAGAATCACCTCTCCCTACCTACTGATCACGCTGCTTTTGGTGCAGCCCATAAGCCAGTGCCTCCTTCCCCCTTTCGGGCAGCATTCATGAGGCATTAAGTTCTGGGAAAATAGCTGGGGTTTTGGATCCAGATTTTTGCTAGAGCCCAGCTCTCCTCCTTCCTCTCTCTTTCCACCCTTCACTCCCCTTCCCTCCTGGTTTTCAGCAGCTGAAGCAGAGCAGAGGGGTTACAAAACCACCCAGAGCCTCCAGCTGCAATAATCACTCAGGCTTGTGTAGGATTTACACTCTGCAGTTGTAGGATTACATCTATAAACAGCTCTGAGAAAGAAAATAAAAAGAAAAAATACTTTGCAACATCCTTATCCCTCTCATTTCTCCATGCCCTGAGTTCCACACCTCCCTGGCCCAGGACCTGTGAATACCCATCTTTGATGGAGTCTTAGTGATTTTAACTCCTCTCTCCACCCTGTTCTTCTCCCACAGCCTTGCTCAGTTGCTTGAGCACAGTATTTTAGGGCAGCACCTCACATGTGACTGCTCTTGGTATATGGTGTGTATTTGCCTTTTTGTCCACAGCTTGTGCAGGATGCCTGTGGTTTAGTACAGCCAAACTCTTCATCACGTGACAATCAACCAGATGAAGAGTTTGACACCTTTCTTTCTAATGGGCTGCTCCAAGAGCCATACAACTTTTGCAGGGTCTGTTTTGTAAATATCCTTGCAAATATGTGCAGCTGTGTTAGAAAGGTACCTCCAGTTTGCTTTTCAGAGGAGGGAATATCAACACCTCCAAATGGGAAGCAGAAGCTATGAAGGTGCAGAAGGGTCCTGTCACATCAGCCTCAAATTGCCTGGTGGAAGAACCCAAAAGAGTGACAGCACTGCTAGAAGGCCCTCTGTCTCCTGGAAGTCCCAGGAATTCCTTACCAACCTGCGCATAAAATCTACCTCCCCCTTTTTCCAAATGTAATTTTCATGGACACATCTGGTCATCAAGCTTTGCTTGTGGCAGATCCAAGCCCTTCCCCTGTTTCACCACCGGGAGGGAATTCAGGTCCTGTCCTTGTTCTGCTTAATCTAAGGATTTATCTGGGTTTCACTTTCTCCCTGATTGTAAATGAAGTTTGTCCATCCTAATCTTCTCTGGGGGCAGCTCGTGAGAACCACAGATGTTTTCTGAGCCTGCAGAGACTCTCAGAGGAAGGATTGCAAGGTGGAGTTGCAGTCTTGAGAGAGTCTATAGTACTAGACACACCAGTATTAATTAATTTCTCTGCTGAAACAACACACGTGCATCTACTGATGCTTGCTGCATGGACACAAACTGCATTCTTTTACCTTCTTTCATCTCCTTACTTCTTAGTAATATTTTTTTCACTCTCCAACTTCAAGTTCATGTCCAGACTTGTTTCCTTTTTTTCCTTTGTCTTCACACCCTGAGCACAATTTAACTTAATATGTTTATGTAGACTTTTTTTGTTGGCCAGCTGAGCAGAACCACTATACAATAGGAACATATGTCAGCCTCTCATGGACTTATCCCTGTGTTTTTGACATGATGAATTCAATTGATTGGTAAATGGATAAATAGTGAGAGAAATTGCTTTCTCTCATTACTCTGCATGGCTGTGTCATTACCCTTTAATATTACATCATTATTGACTGATGCAGCCTGTCAAGATTTGGCCAGTGGGATGTAATGCAGTGGTAGGAGATGTGCAAAATATTACATTCAAAGTTTACCTGTGTATGTATGGGTGAAAGAGAGTGAAAGAGGGAGAGGAAGTGACATGTGAAACCCCAGCAACCAAAATGGACAAGTCTGCTC
>WEIT01018804.1:20240-33362 GCA_013389985.1 Dryoscopus gambensis
CTGGGATTACACTGATGGGGTGGTCTTCCCCCACCTTTACTTCCGTTCAAAGGTTGCAAACCCTTTTTCTCCTCCAGGGCTCTTGCCTCCATCCTGGTCCTGGCTAACTCCACTCCTGCATGAAACCCTGGGCTTGAAGGGTCTGTGTGGGGAGACAGTAGGAGAGAGAGGGAATTGCTTGTTATGCTTCCTTTTGTTTTTAATTAACCTCTGGTGTTTTCTTTGCCTAGAGACCAAATCCTCTCACCCCGGTTTTTTACACATGCCTGCATTCAGACTGCAGAAAAGTGAGTTCAAAAAGAGAAAAACGGAAAAAGTTAGAGGGGAAAAGAGGCTTCTTTGTCAAAAGGAGTAGCATTGTAAAGAGAGGTTTGTAATTGTAATCTGTGTAAGCTTTACAGGCCAATCTTTGCTTATTAATCCTGGTATGAAGCAAGCCCAAGAGAAGAAAACGCACTCACAGATAGATAGTGAGCTACCAGGCTTCTGCAGCTCAGGATTCCTGCAGCAAACTCTCCTTCAACGGGCTTGCACAGGAACATCTGGGTTGGTCTTTAACACAGAGACGTGCAACATAACCCTTCCTCTACAGGGCTTTCCTTTCTCTTTAGTCCACATACTTCTTAAAGATGGCAATGGTTCAATGAATACCAACCCTGAAATACCTGAACTTATCCAGGACATCTAAGGTTATATCTGAAGCACATAAGGGTACTTTTATCCCCCTTTGTGGATGGACCAATTAGAGGTCAAAACAAGCTATGAAACAACCAACATGCCACTTTAACAGGAAGACAATCCACATGGCTAACTTCTGCTCTGCTTGTGTTTAGAGAAGAAAAAGAAATATTTTAGATATGTATTGACACAGAAATAAAGGTGGGAAGTGGGACAGGAGGATTTTTGCTAAGGAGATTAACTCAGGCTAAACCAAAGGCTGGAGTAATAATGTACACTTAAACCTTTATTCCACACAAATGTAGATTGAAGATATCTGCAGAAACTGAAGAGCAGATTTTGATAAAATCCCCCTTCTTTGGACTTGTTTGACAACAGCCCAGCATTGTGTTGTGGAGAGGCTGGTCACTTCAGCACCTTTCCATGAGTATTAGTGTCCTCATGTTTTTTGGTCACTCTACTTTGCCAGCAGTGCTGTTACATAAGGGAACACACCAAGTAACAGCTTTCCTGTGAAAAGCGTTATCTTTCCCAGGGAGAGACAGACCAGCAAAAAGCTTTCTGTCACTTTCAATAGGAACTTTGGGCTAAAGTCTCAGCTCCTGTAAATCAGTGTAGCTCCACTGAACTTCAAGTTGATAAAGCAGATTGAAACCACTTGATGATCATCTTGGAGAATCCCTAGCAAATGGTGATGCACAAGTCACGTATTAAAATAATAATTGTAATAATGACAGTAACATAAATGGAATTTGCTGCGGGGCCTCTGGAACATCACCAGCAAGTTAAAAACATGGAGAGTGTAAAGAGTCAAGTATGAGTTGCCTATTTTGTAGACCAGAGCTGGGAATTCTACACTTTGTGTATCTTCTCTCTGTATCTTCTTGAAAATAGTGAAATTTGGAAGTAAGATGAGGGATAGGATACAGTGAAAATAAAACTATTTCAAATATTGTGTAATTGAGTCCCTAACTCATTCACCATGTGTGCTAGGACAAATTCAAGTAGGGAGTCACATATGTTCATTATCACTCACGCATATATACATATATATAGATATATGAGAAAATCTAGTCAGTGTTAATGATAGCAGGATCCTTACCATGACAGAGAAGCAGCCAACACAAAACAAAGTTATTCATGCACAGGACAGTGTGATACAGGTGGGCTGCGTGAAGCACAGAAATGCTTATGGAAGCCTTAAATCTTGTGAAATTTAGCACACTTCCCAGTTTGATGATGCACTTATAAACTTTTCCTCCTCTTCCACACTTAAGGACAGTTCCATGCCATCCCAACATCTTTGGGTACCAAACAAACCCTGAGGGCTGAGAGGGACTTCACAAAGCCTTAGGTCTGCTGTCCATGAAAGAAGAGCCAGAACCAGAGCAAAGGTTTGGCAGGAACCTGGAGAAGCTCCCTGCTCAACTGGGACAATGCAGAACCACCTTCAAGTGTGTTATTACTGACAGATACATTTGTCCCATTTTTAACTGGCCTCCAGGGACAGAGAGCCTCAGCCCCCGCAGACCACGTGTTCTACCTATATAGCTTCTTTCCTCCCCGTTAGAAAGGATTTCTCTTACTCAGAATCCTTCTCCATTGAATTCTCTGCCTCTTTCCAGTGGCAATAAGGAAGTGAATAGATCTTCAGACAGGTAACAGAAAACCTGTTCTTTCATTAAAGATGGGTGTTGTAACATCCATTAAATGGCTGGTGCCACGAGATGCAGACATTGATACAGGGCAGCAAGTTATCCTGACAGGGACAAGGGGAAGGACATGTCCTTCCACTTTCTTTTTCCAAACTTTATCAGAGCCAGTCTTTGAAAATTCAATATTCGTTCTAAGCTCCTGCTTAATAAACTTGGCAAACATGACATTTTTAAAACAAAACAAAACAAAACCATGCTGTTCCCTTTCCCTTTTCATTCTTAATTGGCCCATCTAAAAGCAATCAAGTGAACATTTAGCTGTGGTAGAAAGAACTGCAGGAGACCTCTCCTCCAAATGCCATTATTCAGGAGTGAGCAGGAGTGTGGATATATTTATGGAGAGTGGGAGGCACTCTGAAAATTCTCTCTCAACAGCGACAGAGGAGCAGGAGCATAGCCAGGGCTGAGACCAGGGGGAAAACAGACACACAGTGCCTGGTGTTAGGAACTAGCTGTCCAGGGAAAGTTACAGCCTGCTCCGTCTCTGATTTTGATGGTGTCAGGGGAAATTAGACATTAAAGAATAAACTATATAAGCAGCACATTGAATAGCGAGCTGCCTAAACTTGGCAAAAGAAAATACCACAGAGAAGGGGATCTTTTTCCACGGGTCTCAGATAGCACCCTTTCCTAGGGGATTGGCTTGCTGGGATTTAGATGTGTTACCCCCTTCTGGCACAACACACCCACCCAGAGAAGGGTCCACAACACACCCACCCAGAGAAGGGTCCCCTCTCAATCAGCTGCTCCGTGAAAGGAAAGGTGAATTCCAGGCTCTAAAGCAAGAGAGGGAGTGAGGTGCGTGTAAAGCGTGGCTGTCAGCCTGCCTCTCCCACAGCTGAAATGCAGACCTGCTGAAGCACTTAATCTGTTTCACCTGTTAATGGGTTTGGGGGTATGAAATCCTGTCTTGGCTGCTTGGGGTGCGTGATGAAAGACATCAGGTGTAGATCAAGCTAACTTTGCTCAGCAGGTAATACAATTTCTGGAAATACACACACAAGTGTGTCTAGGGCAGGAATCAGATTTCAACAGTGGAGCCATACAGAACGTATAATTATATTTTGCATTTTTAATAGACTTATTAGCATAATAATACATTAGTCTAATAGAATATTAATGTGATGCAGAAATATTAGCATATTATAGATCCTTATTCATTAATATATTAGACCCTCATTGTATTAGTGGCACAATCTACTAGAGAAAATGTTGCTTTGTGTCTGATATTGCAATCCCAGAAAAAACTGAGGTTGGCAAATAAAGAGCCTGTGTCACAGGCATGCCTGAGTCTAGGTGTTAATCCAAGAGCTGAGAAGAAAATGCTTTTGCAGGCAGAATACAGTTAATATTTGAGTAGTTTCCACACATATTCTGAATTCAACCTAAAAACTTTTTAAGATGTTTCTACAAAAAAAAAAAAAAAGCCCTCTAAATCCTAAACTCTTAAAAACCTCAGAGCAGGAAGAAATAAATTCCATTTTCTGGCATTCAGATGCCCTCCTGAAATGTAGGGAAATGGGTCCAGATCACTGGTCTCCCACTGTTTTAAACTTTGTGGAAAGTCTGCTCTGGGGACCTGGTGGCTTTCCTGGCCACCAGCTCTCCATTTCAGAATCTCCTTGTGTCAGACTCTTCCAAAAAGATTATATCCACAACTCATACCTTGATACCCCACAGAACTGATGAGCAACCTGACTACCTGTTTGTCTGAATTTCTGGCATTGGCCCCCTTTTCTAAGCCACCCACCAGAGTCAAGAAGACTGTCCTGAAAAACACTTAATTGAAAATGGTAGCACCACATGAAAAGACCTGGCAAATCCTATAAAATCAAGGGCCCTAAATTTCCTTGGTATCTTTGTTAAGATGCTGTCAGGCTGACAGCAGCCCTGGAGTCCCATGACTTATCTGCTCTCCCCATCCACCCCTTAAGAGGAGGGAGGCCTTTTTGAGCACGTGTTGCTGTGCATCCTTTTGTACTTGGGAAACAGACTCCAAGGGCAGCTTTAAGGCAACCCCCTCAGACAGCCAGAATATCAAATCAGGGCTGCTTTCTCTGATAGGGACTCGACTCCCCTACGAATGGGGCTGCACACTGCGGTTGCCTGCTCGAGCTGCATATCAGGCTGCATGACCCCGATGTCCTTATGGCAACTGAATAAACATTCTCTATGAGATACAGAAAACAAATATCATCTAGAGACTTAATCCCACATCTCTCATTCACAGACAGACTGACAAACAGGACTAATTCCTCTTATTAATACTTTGGGTATAGGCAGCAGCACTGACCGAGATGACTCATAGGTTAGATTACGTGCTTTTAGCAGAACAGGAAAATGTGTGAAACAGAAAAATGAGGTGTGTCAGTAGGGATGCAGAGTTTTGAAGTCTGTTGTTTCTTTTCTTCTTTTGAGGAAATGCAGTGCAGCTCTTTCCAGAAGCAGAAATTCTCCAAGCTCCAGGTAACCCTCCCAACTAAGGACAACAAAGAGAGGGTGAAAATCATAACGCTTACCCTCCAGAAAGCATTTGCTTCAACCTGACATCTCTGTGGCACAGGATTGTTTGAAATTTCTTCTAAGGAGCTCAGCAAAGTAGGATTTTTAATTTTAAAAATAATGTACTAGATCCCTAATAAACAAAGCTCTTGAATTGAACTGACCCTAGTGCATTTTTTTCTGTCTTACATTAGACCCAAGAGGCTGTTTTCCTGGGCTTTTTTTTTTTTTTTTTTTTCTTGATTTNCTTACATTAGACCCAAGAGGCTGTTTTCCTGGGCTTTTTTTTTTTTTTTGCTTGATGCATTTAAGCAGCAGCTTTCCTCTTCTCCTTGTGATCATGTTAAATGTTTAATTGCTCTTTGCATTTGCTGACGGCACAACATAAGCCCCTGCAGTAAAAGAGATTTGTGCTAAAACTCAAGTGCTTAAGAAATAAGGAAAGGGGTTATATTTTGGGTCAGTTCAATTATCTCTATTTTTTTTGAATTATATATTAATTTTAATATAAGCTGCAGCACAGAAGTGCAATTAGCATTCAGACAATGTGAGAAAGTCTTGCCTGAAGTTAAGCGATGTGTGGAATCCATGCAGGGAATTCAGGGAGGTTAGGCAGTGCACCTCACTGCCATAACACAGCTAAGCCAGGTCCTCAGATGGTGGAAATCAGCACCATCAGTGCCATCCTGATTTACACCACAGAGTTATGTCCCCCCACTCCTGCTTGAGATGGGCTCAAGATGACAGCATTGGGGTCACTGCTGGAATATGGACTTTTTCTAAGTCCCAAATGACATTAAAACCACCCAATTAGACTGACGTAACCTTTTATTAGCAGCTATCCGCCATTCAGAACCAATGCCAGACACTTCAAAAAGCTCCTGATTTAAGTAATAAGGAGAAAACCTTGCATCCCACTTTCACATCTGTCCAAAGCATGTGCTTTTAAACCGTCTATTTTAAGTTAAACTGCTGCACTCCCTGCCTGGCCTAAAAGGAATGCTGAGCATAGGAGGGCCAAACTACTCTGGTGGGACACATCTCCTTCTAAATTAATGCTTTGGGCAGCAACAGGCAGATGTTTATCCTCCTACCATATCTGTCCCCTCACACCTAAATCTATTGTATCCCCTTAGCAGGGCTGACCTGAAACTTTTGCCGAGTTAGGACCTTTGTGTGGTGACCAACCCAAGCAGACCAACTCCCTGTGTTTCCAGTCCCGAAACTCCCAAGCAGTTCAAGTTGGAAGGCTTGTTCAGCGGTTTTGAAAAGAGTCCTTTCTGACAGAATATGTCTAAACTCAAAGAATTAATGAGCTTGTGTTCTGCAATAGGCTGTGAAAGGAAACAAGTCCTTGATAGGACCCTTAATGCTGCTTTGTTACTGTCCTTTGTTCAGCCCCCCAGCAGACTGGGGCTCTGCTGCCTGGTGGAGAGGGGGCCCAGCTGATCCTGAAATGCAATTAATGCATAACAGCTTCAACCAATCCATCTAATTTAATGCCTGCATTACTTCTGGGCTTGCTTTTCCCTTTATTTTTACCTCTCATCATGAAGAATAGCTACTTTTCTTAGAAAAAAAAAAGGAAAAAAGAAAGAATACAGAAAAAATAATGTGGTGGGGTTTTTATGTTTTGTTTTGTGTAGGGGTTTTATAGTTTCTTTTTTTTTGTTTGTTTGTTTTCCCTGGATTCACCCTGCTTTTTCCCTTCCTGAATGCTGTTTTGGGTCTCTTTTTATTTAACAAAACAAGGTCAGCTCAACAGCAAAAAAGCTGAGAGTTTCACAGGGTCCAAGACTGCTTCCATCTACAGAATTACTTTTTAACACATTCTGAGTAAAAATTATCCCCTATGAGCCAAATGCAGATTGACAGCCAAACATAAAACAATCGCATTTTGTTAATTCATTTACAGAGGTGCAAATGCCTAATCCAACACCGCTTTGCTCTGACACCACAGCAGTGGTTTTGGGCTGTCTTTTTTTTTTTTTGAGATTTTTGGGAGTGAGAGTCTTGTTACTGTTTAAGGGAGAAGACAGGATTCCTGTGAATCCCTTGGGCTGTGGATTGCTCACCAACATCTCAAGTCCGTTTTGCTTGTTTATAGTTCAGAATGCAGCTTTTGTGTCAAAAACTGAAGCCTTTAACATTTTCAAAGCCTGTCTTCCTCTCAGTTGTGGTGCACATGCTGATGGAGCAAAACAAGGGCACCCAGAGTTCAGTAGCTCTTATAATTGGACTTAAACTGATTTCAGTCTAAGGTCAGTTCAAAGAGGAGGCTTCAGGTGCCATTCAGAAATGACAGGAGAGCCCAGTGTAAGCCCTAGTATTGCAGGAATAATGCAGCACTGATCAGCTGGAAATCACTGCTGGAAAGTTGCTGTTGGGATTGTCTTGCTTGCATATAAGCTGTGGATCTAAGTTATTTAGAGAGACAGATAGTCAGACAGACAGATATGGGTAAGGAGATGAAATTCCATCCTTGTCACTCGGTGATCCAATTTAACCTGATTTTCCTCTATTTAATTTTGTGTGCGTTTCTACAAAGGTGTCTGTAACCTCATTATCTAAGCACGGGAAATGTGAAATTAGACTAATAGGTAATAGAGATAAATAGTTATACCATTCAGCAGCTGTGTTATTTTCCCTTACCTATCATTCTACTCATGCATGAATCTTTCAGTTTTCAGAGGTGTTGAAGAGGGAAACATTCAAGGCTTAATATTTGTCCACATTTTTTTGAAGTGGTCGATACAAACACTAGCACACACACTCACAGCTCTGCAGCAATCTCAGTCCTCCTGAAAATGGTTCATTGAGCGCCTCTGAAACATCAGTGTGAAGGCATTAGATCACACGAGACACTTGAAAGCTGTGCCCAGTGCTGAAAATTCACCTTCCTTATTTGCTTCTGCCTTGTCCCGCATGTAGAAAAGCTACCAGCCCACGACCTGACCTTTAGAAAATATCTGATTCCCACAGCAGTTTTAAAACATGGGGCCGTGAAGTGGCATATTGTTTTTGAGGATAGACAGCAGGAAATACAGAGGAAATTTATATGACATGGCCCTTTTCCAAACTAACAGGTGACTTGGTTGACATCAGGCAGGGTTACAGTGGTGAAGCTGAAAACTGTGCAACCTGTTAAGCAGAAGAACAAATTCCCACCTTCCACTTCATCTATCTGTAAAGGAAGAAAGGTTCACAGGGATTAGCTGCCCACCCACTGTCCCAAGGACTTGGGGGCTGAGTTAATCCCCTTCACACTAACAAAACGTAACAATGCGTTGGGAGTACTTACCACATTCCTCGAAACTGAAAAAAGTTGCCATGGTTATTAGTAGCTCCTAATGATATTCGCATAGATTAACAGACTTTAATGCAATCATGAATGCTACAATCCTGGGGAAAATAATGAAGAAATCCATTATGAGGTAATAAAATAACTAAGTCAATACAGTAATAATTTGATCCCATATTAGTAATAATTTCATCTCCTGCTGCAAGGCAATTTTAATGCACATACCATTTCTGGACAGTTTTATAAATATCACCTTTGTTTGAGATAATTAATTAGCAAAACCAAAAAATATATTGCTGGTATTTTATACGATAAATTAGTCATTAGGTTTAAAGTGGCAGGCTGTAATAAAACTTATTAAGATAAATATGCTGGGATTCTTAACACTTCAGAGAAGCTGTTCTCTGTCTTAAGGCTCTTCTGGTGCAAAGTTATCATCGCTGCTGGATGGTTTCTATGTATGTTAAAACCCAGCTATGAAAATCATGTTTAAAACCCCGACTTGCTTAGCAATAGGAGCCGAATGCGTTAGCCCATGTGCCCATGGATGAGGCTAAGGTGAGGGTGAGTTGCTGAGGGCCCTATTATCTCACTTCCCATCATCACTCAGAGCCCAGAGCCTCCTGCAAGACTAACCCAAACTAACGTGACTTCACAGGAACCCATGTCCAGGTCATTCTGTCCATAGAGGGGGAGGTTTGCAGTCAGAGGTTGGGGAGAGGGAGAATATTAATCATGGGGTGGGTGCTTATCAATTTTAGTTTTTCAATTCTGATGTAATTTTGTGATTACTCGATTATTTTGTGCCTTCCAGAAGTGCCTGGAAATTACAACAAACCTCAGCAACCTCTGTGACAAAGTGGCCACTGGGGCCAAAAGCTACTGCACTTGACAGTGACCACTGTTTCCAGCCCTTTGAAATATTCTCTCTGTGTGGCTGGAGCTCTGAGAAGGGCTTTGCTGTGTGTTTGAGGGAGCTGTCCCGGACAGATGGCACAGGTTGGCTGAGACAGTCAAAACTGGATGGGAACCAGCTTCTTGCAAGGAGCACAGATCCTGCAGTCTAACGAGCTGATCTTGGCTCCCTGGAAGACTGTGCTACGTGGCCAAAGCAAGGATTGCCATTCTGGGCTTCATGACTCCACTCTCCAGGAACAGGGGTATTAAATCATTAGCTCGCCTTTGCACAGGGCCTTGCTTAAGCTTCCCCTGAGCCAGTTTACTGTCACCTTCTCAAGGCATTACAATTTCCTACTCTGGCCAAACTCGGCCCTTTCGCCACAGTTATGAATCTAGCAAGGCTTCCAAATCCATGTCACTTTGAATTTGGAATGGTAGTAAGCGACACAAATTGATGATGCATCAAACTCTAGTCCTCGCTGTGGGCCAATTCTTAATGCAAAGTAGGAATGTCCCCAAAACCTCATTCCTGTTTATAAAAAACTCACAAGAGCTCAACATTTAGCTGGGAGTAGGCCATGAGTGCTGTTGGAAATTACTATTAAGCCAATATTGTAGTAAGTAAGTAGTCAAAAGACAGAGAAAGTGGCCAAAACAGTTGCTCCTCCCATTCAGAAAACCACATCTGTTATAATACCATTAGGATAGCAAGACACCTTATAGAGCTAAGAAACTCTGCTGTGGAAACACTCCCTTTCCTAATACACCATGGGCATCACTCTTGAAGTAAAGTGATAGAATCAATACTTTGTCATACTTGTTTAGCTTCTTTGGAGGGAACAAATGTTTTTCCCCACCATGAAGCAATGCCTTCACTTTGTGGATATTTTCTCATTGATGTACAAAGTGCTTTATGTACAAGTTTGATTGAGGAATCCCATAAGTTCTGGAGTGCTGGAAGAGTAACTGGGGCAAAAATCATTGTAAGAAGCACTTTGCTCCCAATTTTGTTCTTTAAGTATGCTCTGCTGGCCAGTGTCAGGGAAGGTTGTTGGACTACAAGGACCTTCGATGTGACACAGAATGGCTGCTATTACATAATCATATCACATCCCAGTGCCAATTGGCATGGTCCATGGGATTCAGCTGGTGGGTTGTATGCCTTGCTTTTAAATGAGACCTTATTAGACTTGAATTTCCAGTCCTGATACTGGGTATGTTAATTGGAAAGCTGTTTAAAAGCACTGTGACATGAAGAGGACTGCAAGTCTAGGCAAGACCTTAGAGATTATTCAATTTGCTGTTATTTGAGGATGCATGTCAACCCCACTGCACTCTCTGCTCTATCATCTCTGATTTGATGCCTTTGAACACACAACATTTGCTTTGACTGCTCAAAGGGGAAGGCAGATTTTTTGAGGACCAGATTTTTGGGTGTAGGTTTCCTCAGAGTGTCCTCAGAGACTCCTAATTATCCACTGGAGCTATTACTTTGGCTGATCTCCATCGTGCCAGGCACACCCGACCCAAGTTCTGCTCAGTGTCTGTGATCCGCAAGTGATCTAGTGCCTCCAAAATTATGTTTCAGTGATGTCTATTAGGTGGGCCCTCTGTTGGCTATCATACTTCTCTCCTGTGTATGAACTGAGAAAATTAAGCACAGGACAAAAAAAAGACCATTTTTGTAATTATCACATGAAACCACTGAACTCGTGACTGATTTGTCACTCATTAAGACTTTTTGGCTCCACAGGATGTGGTGACAAAGCATCTGAAGACACCCGGGCCAGGCCTGTGGGGTCTACCCTGTTTTGGTCAAGTTGGAAAAGTCCCTGCATAGTTAGTCATTTTGGAATTAGCTGTATTGTGAGAGGTTTGGGGAGCCTTGCAGCTCAGTCCTCTTTGGCACCAGGGATCCCCAGCTTCACAGACTTCCCAGTACCACTAAATCAAATGCCCTCAGGGGTGAGGGCAGTGAGGAAAAGGCCTTCAGCATCTCCTGTGGCAAAGCGACTTTAGCGACAGGCGTCTCACAACTGCCATTCCCACAATCGTTCCCCTTGTCAATACCATGACCTTTCCAAGGCGGAAGCTCCTTTTTATTACTCTGTGCGCTGGGGTAAACCAGGCTACGCTGTGTTATCTACCCAATTTATCAACACTATTTACAGCAGGTCCATTCCACTGTCTGGCTTAACTCAGTGCCCAGAGACTCCGCATTGAGAGAGGAGGCTGCTGCTGAAGAGAAAGAAATGTCAATTCCAGCCTAGTCCCCTAAAGTGAAATAAAAGAAACAAAGTAAATAAGTAAAGAGAAGTAAATACAGTATCTCCAGGGTGATTACATCTTTCTACTCCAATACAGGCAAGCACGAATCCAATAGAAACACCATCTTATCCTCTTAGTTATCACCACACACAGAATGTCATCTCTTGGTGGCCTAAAAAGAAAGAAGTGTGCCACATCCATCTTTAATGAATACAACATATCTCTCACCTGCTTGTATTTCAGCAACCCTAAACTGCTGAAAAATGAGACAGGAAAGTATGGTCTCCTTGCTTGCCCTGAATCATAAGGATGGATGAAAATGGTTCTTGTTCTGCTTTGTTTTTCAATGATTTCTCTGGGTAACTTTGTTTTCTTTTTTATTTTCTGGGCTCTACGGTTCAGGTTTGACATCAGTGCTCCAGAACTTGTGATCAAGATGTAATCTTTTACTCTTTTCAAATCAAAGAAAAACAGACTGTTATATACACAAATACTTGTGAGAGCTGTGGGTAGTTGGAAAGTGCTGAGTATCATGAGAGTCACAGTCAAGTCACAAGGGTGGCAGTGTGTTCTCCATCACACTCATATCATTTGAGCCTTGAGCCTGTCTTTCTAGCAAGTTCAAATTCTCTGGCATGGCTGAAAGGCCATACCCTTCCTCTGTGGCTCTGCTGCCTGGTCTGTATGGATGCTCAAGCCATGCCCAAAGAAGGGCATGCTGCTCTGATACTTCACCACACGTCTCAGCAGATAGCTCTTGGCATCATGTCCCCCTCCTGAATGATCTGTACTGCCCTCCCCCATCAACAAGGATCATGCTGTGCCCATCCTTACATCCTTCAAATGATTTATATATTTATTATAAGTTTATCTGTCTTACTCCCCTCCAGCCTGGATTGATATCAGTCCTTGATAGCTACACTAACTCAAGACTAAACAGGTAGTCATCAATATCTTGGATTTTGTCTTCTATTATTTAGGCCTATATTGAACCATCACATGGATGTTCCATGGGGACTGTGATGAACAAAAGGATTTATTTGTTTCCCTACAGCTGAAATATGACCCCCACAAACCCCACAGACGTGATGTATCGCAATGTCTGGACACACTCAGAAATCTAACTCAACCATGTCCTCGCAGATTTACAAATCAATCAGAGCAAAATCAGGGGACATGGTGGAGGCTGCTTTCTTAAATCATATTTGAAATGTGGAATTAAGAAAATAGCAAGAACAAAACAGGAAAGAAAAGACCTATGTATAACAAGCAATTCAGACAGAGTCCACTGAAACTAAGGGCACGGTTCATGTTTCCTATTATAATTACATTGTATTGCTGCCTCTCTCTGTTGGCTGCGCACAAACCAGCCCTTGACATGTCCCCTCTAAAGCAGTCTCTACAGTTTATTCCCCTCCTGGAGCTGGGAGCCATACCTGTCTACATGAAACACCTGGACAGATGCCTGGCTGAGGCCCTAAAGAAACATTGGCTTGCCCATGCCTTCAAGTCAGAGCTGCCTTCTAGCCACTGTGGACTTTGGTCATGAAAGTGATACAGCAGATGACAGGAAAGGAGGTGACTGAAGAGATCAAGACCACATTCCTTTGATGCTTTTAAGAACTTTACCAGGCATAAGGAATCCAGGTCAGGATAATGTCTCATAAGGGTGAAGGCCCTGAACATTGCACTAGGTTTGCTCACAGCATGGCTGTTGACAACCCCAGGTTCCCCACAGCAGGAGCAACAAGCCCTGGA
>WEIT01018804.1:33639-53542 GCA_013389985.1 Dryoscopus gambensis
CAGTGAAGTGTGACACCACTAGCACTGAACTTCTGCAGTGTCTGTTAAAGATAAGGGAGGGGAAAGAAACTTGAATAATTTATGTAGTTAGTTTAATTTAAATAATTTATATGCTAAGCATTGCAAACAGAGCTGAAGTTGATAATGAGTCCAAGAAGCACATTTTGAACTCAGTTGCAGATTCTACTGCATTGTAATTCTTGCAGGATACAGGATTTCCTAGCAGTATAAAGGCCTGGGAGTGTAAACAAGGTAGTTGCTTGAAGAAGAGTCTATGTAGATTCCTTCCTTGCCAATTACCACCAGATTGTCTTATGTTCTCTACAGTTGGGAGGTTCAGTTTGAACCTCCTAAAACTATCAAAAACTTCATGAGTTTTCCCAAGCTGCAGAGAGAAGCCTGGCTCCATTGTTTGACAAATAACAGTTTGTAACTGGTGTAATCTGTAATCAGGAATCAATTAAAGAGATATCAACAGGAAAGGAAAGATAAGGAAAACCAGGAGAAAATCAATGAACAACATAAGGGAATTGATCATTCAAAGGGTCTTTCTTAAGCCACTGGGTCCTCTCAGAGGAATCTTTGCTGCACTTACTCAGGTTTTGTCTTATCTTCCTCAGCTTTTTTGGTCCCTTTTACACAAGGAAACCCTTCTCTTTTGCAGTAAAGGGTAAAAAAATTGTATATCCCAAACCCCCACCTTCCAGGTTCACTGAGTGGCCACTGCTTTTTATACTTAGCATGCAAGAGAAAAAGAGAAATACATCTGAGAGGTTGCTTAGAGCTAAAGAAAATTGATGCTAAACTTCGTGAATTCTTGCATGAATTCACAGGGAATATCTCCAGGAACGCTTTAGAAGATGTACATATCCTCCTCAGGGATGCAAGCATCAAAGAGATCACTAGCACACACCTCATGAAGAATAATTTCCCGCAAATCCTTACACAGTTTAAGAACCATCTTTGTCATAGCAGACTAGCTATTTTCTACTGGCTTCTTTTATCAAGATTATTTTTTTCTGCTTGAATTTGTAACGTTCTTAAAATCATACTTACTAGTTTCAAAGAAGCCACTAGAACAGTGGTAATGAATCCATATTACCAACTCCAGCAACTGCTCTGAGTGTCAGAATATTTTGCGTTTATCCAAGACTCCTCTCAGAGTTCTGCAGTTATGTGTACAAATCACAGGTTTTCAGTTAAAAAATAAATGCCTTTCCAGACATGAATTGCTGTGATCAACAAAAGCTTGAAAATATGAACCAAGTCCTGAGCTCTGAAGACTTGAAAACTACAAGAGAATGATAAGAAGCCACAAATGTAACCACTAAGAAAAAAGGTTTTTAAGCTGATCGGTGTAATGATTTTTTGGGGGTCTTATCACTTTTGAACATTTGTGTGTTGAGCCAGTTGTGAAACCATGAAATGCTTTGGAGCTTTTTCCTGTAAAATGCCAAGATTTGTGTCATTTCCTCCTGTTGATTGTACCATAGTTAGGTAATTCATGTGCCCGGTGAAAACAACAGTGATGGGGAAGCATAGAACTAGTTTCGTGGTCTTTTCAGGATCCCAAAGGTGTCAAAGACAAAAGCTTAATGTGAGGAAGTCTGGAGGACACCATTAGACTGCCAAGGAAGACACAAGCTCTCTTTGAGCCCCACAGGTGAGTCTGGGAAAGACCATACAAGTACAGAAGACATGGTTGTGGGAACAGCTGCCTCCAGTGAAGGAGGCATTACATTCCTGAAAGTAGGAAAGTCTTTGGGAAGCTGGGGTCATCTGGGAGCAGATTTTCCTAACTGCTAAAATGTGCATCTTCTTGTATCTCAGCCAAAGCCAAAATGAGGACTGAGTATTCAGATAGGAGGTCCTGCACACCACACCTAAACTCTGAGCCCTCTACACTTCGTTTGAAAAATCATATACTTCAGTATCTGAACCAATCATTCCACTGCTGTCTGTCACTGACTTTTAAGATCCCACGTGTAACAGGAGGCACAAACTTTTCGGTAAAGCCAGCACTTTCCTTTTCTAAATGAAGAGTGGGATATATGACAAGGAAACCTGCTTTTTACTAACCACAAATAAAAGCAGCAGAGTGTAGCTGGCACTCCTTTGTTCTGGCAGTTTATCTCACAAATCAAAAATTCCTCCAGCCCCTCCTGGTGCTGACCTAGATGAACTCCAGAGATCATTTCCAACCCCAACTATTCTGTAATAAACTGAACCTAGTTGAACTATCTTTAGAAAACATGGGTGAGGAGAGGAGGACAAGGAACTAGACAGCTAGGTATGTTTCACAGCACTTCAGCATATAAAGGTGGCTAGAAATAGAACTTAACTCTTGAAATAATTGCTTGTCCAATTTGTCAGCAAATGTTCTGAGGAAAAGGAATTTGGATTTACACCACTGCTCAGGTTTCATTCTAGCCAAAGATGAGATAAACCATGGCAACGAGCAGTAGACTTATCTACTTTAGCATTAAACATTTTGGGTTTTGGTGGATGTCTCTCCAGGTGAAATACTGTGGATATTAAAAGAGACAACAGAATTTGTTGCACTGGACGTTACAGTCTTGTCTTCTGCCAGGTAGTGCTTGCTGCCTTGGAAGATGGTGCTCTCTCCATTTCACCCCCATAATTCACAGGGTCAATTATGCAAATCTAAACAGAGAGAGCAGAAAAATTATTTCCTGACCCTATGCACCATCAGTTGAAAGATTCCTTTATCTTTAGCTGGTGATGTCTTGATACCAGCAGAAAGATATTGCAAATGCTGGTAAATAAAGACATTTAAAATCCATTACAGTAAGATATGTAGTAAGTTTTATTTCCATCAAGATCTCTTCGTGTTGTTCAAAACACAAGCAGGGATGAGCCTTTCTCCCAGTGGTGGGTGGTAACAGCCAGAGCTCCTGTGACCTCTTTGCATCTGACAGCCTTTTCCCTCTGCTCTTTAGGGAGGGAAAGGGTGAAGGTCACCTCTGCCTTTCTTCCTTCCTTCCCTGATGCTCACTGAGAAGAAAAGGCCTGAAATTCATATCGGTGACATCAAGTACAGGGTCTGTTGTGCTACTGCACTTCTAAATTAACAAAGGATTCAAGATTGTCTCTCCTCCTCTCTCTGCCTCTTGGCTTCTCTCTTCCTCATTCAAAGCTAAGCTGACCAAGAATTTCCTCTGCCTGATTCCCACCAAGGACTGAGCATCCCCACAACAGGCTCATTTTTCTCCATTCCTCACTGATGATGGGACCTCAGCAGAGCAGTGGGAGAAGAAGATGAAGAGAAAGCTGATCTCATGCATCTGTCTCTAAACATCCAGTATCTCTCTCAGTTTCTTTCACAAGTCCATGTTTTCACGCATCTGTGTTCCTTAAAATGTTTTCCACCCAGCTCTTTGCCATTCCCTTCCCATTTACTTAAAAGCTCTTAATACAGTCTTTTTTTTTCCTTTCCTCTCCTTCTCCAAGGTATTAAAGGAATGAGGTAGAATTCACCAAATTAAATATTTCTCCATCTTTCTTCCTTCTCACAAAATTTCCTGTCTCCACTAGCACCACCATCGCCACCAGCCCAGCTGTGTGGTGTTGTAATCCTGGCTGACCTAAGAGGGTGAAGGTAGAAGGGGAGAATGCACAGCTCAAAGTCACCATGGCAGGTTTTTTCACCACTTCCACTTAGTGGAAATAGTAAATGAAAAAGAAATTGGGAAGGAATTAAAAGAAGCATAGAGAAAGTTTCTCTACGAAGAAGTGAGAGAGCTGCTGTAATCCACTTGCAACTACTGCTCTTTTGCTAGAATCAGGGACCTCATGGACATACAGCTCCTTCCCCTCTCCTGAACTAATGCATTCAGGACATGTAATTGTGCGTGATGTACATCTACAGCTCTGAAGCCTCTCACTGTGTAAAGAATATTCATAATTTCCTTTTTTTGTGTTGGTTTTTTTTTGTTGTTTTGCTTTGTTTTGTTTTTGAGAAAATCCTACTGAAAAAAGCAACCTGAATTGCTCAAGTCACTGAGTTTGCTCAAGCCTGAGGACTGCATTCAATACTATTATTGAATTTAATTAGTAATAATCATAAATTATGCAACAGAAAATAAGTCGTGATCCCTGCCATAAATGTCTCAAAATCCAGTAGTCTCATAGATTCTTAATGAAGTACACTGGTCAAACTCACTGATATCACAAAGATCACATCAAATAAACCATTTGTGTGTGTTGGTGGGGGGAGAGGAGAGTGATGTGTTTTTGTTTTAGTTTCTTTTGTGGTTTTTTTTTCCTTCCCCTTCAAAATTATGCACAGGACAGTTAATTCTACCTTTCAAGAATGTGTTTTAGGTCAAATGTCTCCTTTTCTCTGCTAAACCCACAGATCATTTTCTCCTTTAAATGGGGATAATTATCTGTTGTTTGAAAAAAGGTAATTGAAGGAATTCTGATGAAAGTGGAATCTTCCCACAATTCAAATAATAGTGCTGAAAGCCATTTCTTGTGAGAGCAATAGTTTAGCTGTCTTACATCCCCATCCTTCACAGGGCTGGGCTCCCCTGCCAGGCTACAAATCCCACGGTGCCCCCCATCCACAGCATTTGCCTGAGGCACCACGACAGCTCAGGTCTGGCCGCTTGGAAATTGAATTTCAATTTGAGGAAAGCCTAAATGTTTTTCTTCAATCAAAGATGCCAGACTAAAAAAGTTTCTGGTGCCAAGACGGGTTTTGATATTCTGCCTTTTCATTCCAATCCAGAACAAAACCAAATGTTGACAAAACTGTAATTGCTTAAGTCAGCTTTCCTATTTGGGTTCATTTTGTTAGAGGAAGGCAGAAGGCTGTGAGGACATTTCCACTTTTGTTTAGTTCACTCAGGAAGTCTTAAAATAAGGTGGAATCTGTTGCCCTCTTAAAGGAATATTAGTGTTTGGTTTAACTATTTTAAGTAAGGCTGTGGTTAAACGTTATGCAGGTACATGGCACCAGCTAAAGGATCACAAAAGCTTTGGGCACATGAAATAAAGTGCTGATCTTAGATACTGCCACTTCAAATGTCTTTGATGTTTTTGATTCTTTAACTGTGTTTCAAAGTTTCAGACTCAACCTAGGGTTCAGATAGAATCTGGGATTAATGCCCAGTTGCAGAAAATCTATTTTCTATTCTACATAAAACTAGTGTTAAAACTTGAAGACTGTAGCAGAGCTAGCTGTTTCACTGATGTAATTTGACTGTGTGCTCACACCTCATCAGGACATATTAACCCCACAGTGTTTAATGCATAGCTCCTATATTAGAGATTTTTGTGCTATACATAATTAATTGTCCTCTTTCAGTTGACCTGATGTAACTCATCAAATAAGTGTCCTTAGAGCTGCGACCCATGCAGGCAGAAGAAGCCACATAGAGCCTAAAAGGTGGATGGCAACTCATAAGCTTTGGTAGCTGGATAACTTCAGACCATGTGGCCACGCTTCCATCCAGTGTGATTACACTACTACAAGGCTGTTGCAGGTTCTTTCCTGATTTTAGAGCCACGGACAAAAGTAACTGCAATATCAGATACCTATGAGATGGAACCAGTAATATTTAGTCACCTCCAAGTTAAATATAGATTTTGTTAACTGCTAACCCTGCCCAATTAAATTGTGATCCGAGCACTAGAGAGCCCGTCCCAATTTTTGACATAACTGTAAACATGCCATACTTTATAACCTGCAAACGGCTGCACAGGGAGAGCCTGTGGATCCAGGCAGCATCTCTTATCTCTGACAAGGGCCAGCAGTGGATGTGTGGAAAAACTCCATAAGAGCAGGTGCTGATGCTGCCTGGGGATGTCTTCCTAGCCTTGAAACTTAACTGATAAATTTATTTACAAGGTGCACGATGCAGGGTACCATCATCACACACTTTTTATTAGAGGGAGACTGACAAAGTGAAACTATCACCCTTCCACCAGGGGTGGACTTTGCAACACTCCCTCAGCGACTGACAGTCCGTCACTGGGCTTTCACATTGCAGCGAGGGAAGGAAAGGCATTTCAAAACATGTTTGTGAGACAACAGAAATCAGCAAAGGATACTCAAGGGCAAAAATAGCACCTGAAACTACTTGTAATTCACATTTTGTTCCTGAGGAGGTAGAGCATGTTGGCAGTGTCCCTTTAACTGCATTGACACCGCAGAGCAGGCAGCAACAGACTCTCCCTGCCAACCAAGTCAGTGGCGCCTCAAAGACACACTGGATTAGGGAAAAGGCAAGCATGTTGCTCCCAGAGCCTTCACTGACATAGCTCACTTTTTAATAATATTCCTCTTCAGTACCCTGTTTCTCAGAGCACTTTGTAACTGGACTTCCTCTACTCCCACAACACCCCTCACAAAATCTAACCCATTTCCAATGAAAACAGAAGATCAAATACCTGTCCTGAATGCACCTGAGACACAGCAGCAGCAGTTGTGCACCTCCAGGATAACATGGGCTTGGATGACAGACATCCCTTCTTTTTACATGCTTAAGAATAGCTCCATGTATAATTGAAATATTTCTGCCATGCATTATCATCGCTCAGTTGATCCTGACGTATGACAGCTGCTAACTAAACAAGTAACACGGGCAATAGCACAAATAATGTGTTTTAAAACCCATCTAGGAACTGAACAGCTGAAGCAAGGCCTCATTGTATGGATGATTATGCTGAGAAAGAGTGAAAAGCTGCCTGAACTGTACAGAGTTCAGCTGACATGTGGTCTCAATCAGAACTCTTTAGACAGTCTTTTAAATACCTAAAGTTGATGAGGTTAAAGTGCACTTAAAGTTACACTTCTGACCCGTGTGGAGAAACTAGCTTGTGTTCCCAGTCTGGAAAAAAAAGCAGGGCAGGGAGAATAAATCTTCCCATTTACTCTAGCGATTTTGGAAGATGCTCTTGCAGAACAGAAGCAACCTTTACAGACCTGCACAAAGTGAATGCCTGACAGTTCTCTTTTCGCACCTTAAGGGAGGCTGTTCTTGATTCTGTGTGGCATGTATCCTCTGCTCTCTGCAGACCACCACTGAAATCACCTGGACTTGTGCACAGAGAAGACAGTGCCACCTCCAGTCATCCGTTCAGCACAGAGGGTGACAAAAGAAGACAATCTTCTGTCCTCAGCCCAGGGATAGCTATGGGCTGAGTCAGGACGAACATTAAAGATGAAGGGTTTGGCTATGTGTTAGCACCAAAGAGATTTTAGGGCAATTTACCTGTCTGTGCAGACAGTTTCTTCTTAGAAATGACAGCGACGGCATCACTTCACTACTGCTAAAAATATCTGTTAAAGGAAAGGATGGAGACTAGTGGAGAAATGAAAAATGTTTATGAGCCATTTCTGGCCATTTACTGGCCACTAACACCAGTCTAAAAGAAGTCATGCTGTATTTGGGTGATGTTTACGCTCTTTCCTTCAATAGTCAGAACCCAAATGCATCACAGCCTAACAAAGCTAAATGTACTTACAGGCAACAGTGACAGTCAGCCTGACTCAGTCCTGGGCACTTTGGATGCTGAACAGCCAAGAAAGCTTGCAGGAACAGTAGCCCACCTTACTGAGACCAAAACAGCTGCTGTAATGAAGGCAGGAGTGTTGTTTGAGAGCATCTTTAGAAGGGCACACCTATCAGGATGAGCAAACCTCCAGGGTGACATGGCCCTCAGCTAAGAAGGGGACCTTCACAGTCCAATCTAGATAACTGCGGTGGCAGGGAAAGATGTTAACCCAAATTAAATTGTTGCAGTCACCACAAGGGCCAAACTTCTTTCCACTCTCTGTTAAAGTACAGGGTGACTTGTGAGCACTGCCATGCTTTCAGTGGGAAAATCAGTTTTCTGACTGCAGCAGAGAAAAAAAAAATCTGAAACAAACCAATAGCAAAAAAAAACCCCAGGGAGGCAGTAGGGAAAGAAAGGGGTAAAGGGGTCCAAGTGCGATGGTAAAATGTATATCTGTCTCCCTAGAAACAAAAACACCCTATCCTATCTTCTGAACCAAAATCCTGATGTTGGAAAGCTTGCAGGCTCAGAGGAAAATAACTGTAATTTGTGTGAAGAAGGCATTTGCAGCAATTCATTATAATTCCTTGCTTGTTGTCACCCGTCTCTAAAGTCACTGGCAATGCAGTACTTGTGTGAAGTTATTAAGGCCAAACTCTCTTTAGATTCATGGCAAGTGCCGAATGACAAGGCGAGAGCCCAGGCAGTGATAAAGTGAAGTGACATGCCATACCCCCTTCTTCTCCCCCACCCAATCACCACCATGCCAAGGATGAAAACACTGCAGATTTTGCAAATGAGAGCCACCTCTCCTCTCCCTGCCCTGGGCTGAGTTCTGCCTGACACGCACACATCTCCTTGAAGCATGCATCCAGAGGAGGCAGCAGGAGGGAGTGGAGAAAGGCAAAGGAAAATGTGCTTTTCCTCACTTTCCTTCCACAAAGATCACACAGGTTTCTCTCAGAGGTTCCCAGACAGATGGCATATATGTGAGATACAGAGATAGGCAAGCTGTGCAGAGGAGAGATCCAGGTGGGAACTTTTCAACTATATGAGATAAAGACACCTCTTAAAAAAAAAACCTTATACATCTATATATATAAATTGATTGCCAACTTATCTATTTCTAGGTTTATCCTTCTATCTGTGTTTCACTGTCCATTTTAGTAACCCCTAGACTAGATAGGGAATAAACGAATTTCTTACAGTCGTAGAGACTTCCAGCAAAAAAAAAGTGTAAGGAAAAGGTGATCACTCTGGAGATCAGGGCTCCTTTCAAACTGCTTTCCTCTGTCCCCTCCTTTTTTCTTTCTTGCATCCCTGGCCTCTATGTTTTTTCCTTCCTCTGCCTGTCCCTTCTTTTCCTAAGCTGGGCAGAAAAATCAGCTTAAAGGATAATACCGCTCAGCTTTCAGTAGGATAACACAGCCAGCCCACAGGGAAGAGAAAGCCTCAAACCCAACCAGAACGATGAAAACAAGCAGGTTATTTAAGGTCCTCCTAAAGCAACAGCTAAACCTGTGTTTGCAGATACTCACAGGCTGTTGCTCAGCAGTGAGGATCTCTGGATCAAATCCGAATGCTTGCCAACAGCAGGGATGTAGTGGGAAAATATCCTCTCCTCTCTCCTAGTCCCTTACTCTGGAAAAGCCATATGTTATTTTAGCAGTGCAGGGAGGCTCTGAGCACAATCTGTCAGAAGCCAAAGAGGAATCACCTTGCCCAAAAGATTTCTACAAGTTAAATTAACCTGCCTATGTTAGGATTTAAAACTGCAGTAAAACCTATATTACCAAAACTTCAAACAGATGAGCAAAGCCATTAAGAGGCATCTGATGGGACTAGATGTATACCCACAGCTCACCCTGTTATCACGTACTGGGTCATGGTCATCCCTGAAGATTTCCTTCACGCTGTGGTACTGATCACCCATCTCACGTCTTCTGAGGCTGGGGGGAGAACATGTAGACCTTTGGAAGTACGTCTGAAAATTCAATCACTCAAAATCTTGGGAAAGAAGGCTCACAAAAGTCTTCCATAATCAGTGCCTGCAGCCAAGGAAAGGTCTATGAGCAGCTGCCCCTCACTGTTCTCCCAGGAGGAAACACCAATTCTGTCGGCTTTTCTGATCTTAGCAGGGGAGAGAGGTTTTGCCTCTCAGACACCTGAGGTTTCAGATGAAGTCACCTGCTTGGCTGGACCAGATAAGTATGTGAGGCATGGATGATCCATGACAAGAAAGAAGAGGGGCCCTGACTCCCCAAGGGTTCAGGGAACTCTTACTCCCCTGAATTCAGAAGGAGTTGGGTATTGAAATGTACTGGGGAGCCTAGGAGTGAGTTAACTCTGAATCAAGATTTAAGGCTAGGGCACAACATAAATGTGCCCACTTGTTTAAATTAAAATTGCCCATAACCCTTTTATTTCCTTGCATCTGATTCTTCCCTGGCAGATGACAAGAAATTGCTGGTCGTTTGCGGTTTTTCTTGCAGTGAAAAGCCACAATCAATCACGTTTTCTTCTGACCCTGCAGTTATAGGGAAACAGAATGAATTTGAGGTATATTTTCAGACTCCACAGGTTGCTCTGACTCTGTATTTGGTGCTGCATCCTCCCTCTCTGCTTCCATGTTATAAAAGATCAGGACTCTCTATTATAAAATAGTTCTGGCATTTCCATTATCACACATGCCTGAGAACAGGGATGCGATTGCACTGAATAGTGTGAAAAAAAGAAAGGAGAAGGAAAAAAAAAGAAGAAAAATCAAAGCACAGCCGAGTTGATTATTTAAAGAGCTGGGTGAAATTTGCCATCCTTTTAAAGCATCCTGAGCTCTGGAATATCACTGTGTCACTTAATGTTTGCAGTTAAGTATTTACAGATCTGTTTCCATGGCAACCGATTCTTCAAAGTTACTTTTACAATTCTGTTTTCTAAAATGTGTTTCTTTGGTTGATTGCACAGGGATATTTGGAAAGCAGCCAGGTCTAAATCATGATTTTTTTCCCATTAAGGAGAGGTCCTTTCTAATCATGTTTAGTTAGTTCTTTGATGGCTTTATCTTGATTCGAAAATGNAACATGAACAAGCATCGTGGGACTTTAGCAAAAAAAAATAGTGTTGAAAATTAGGAATGTGAAATAACCTTGTCTGAGTTGATTTTATTTATCCTTTCCTTGTTTAGGAGAGTAGGCCTTTAACCACAACAAAATAAATAAATAAATGTCCCACTGACAGCTTGAATGCATTTTGAGGCCACAGGAGAAGATGACTCACTTATTAATTAGTCAGGGAGATGGCGGCATGGGGCAGGATGATGAACAGTAGAAACAGTGCAGAGACTGAGACAGGTGGATTCAGTATGTGCGAGGATTGGCTTCCCCCAGCTGTACCCAGATACCTGAACGGGGCAGGTGAAGGTTGGCCTCACCAGTTATGAGACATCTCGAGAAAGAGTAGCAGGGAAACAGTCACAAACTCTGCCTCAGCTCCCTTTGCATCTGTGGGCAAGGCAATTTGAAATATGTCTTTGTGGGGACATGAAGAATGTCTTGAGCCCACAGACTTGTGCTCTTCCCGTCATGGCAACACCATCTCCCCGTCCCTCCATCTGGCCCCCAGTCGTTCCCAAGCACACAAAAGGGAGTACAAGAGCTCAGTCTAGAAAGCAACATGTCAGGAGTGGGATAGGCAGGGAAGAGATGTATATATTACTTGTGTTAACGTATTGTCCCTACCAGAAGTCAGAGACAAATTTAAACTTGTCAGGATGAATGATAAAGGAGTGTGCTTAGCAGTAGTTAAGGGAAGGTGTAAATTTTGGGCACATTTTGGGGGAAAAATCAGCTCAGATATGCTCATAAACCTTACTACAAATAAAAAGTGCTGCGATGCTCAGCAAGCCACCTCCCAGGAAACATTCAAGGTCTGGCTGGACTAGGCTCTGAACAACTAGATCTAGCCAAAGGTGTCCCAGGTCATTGCAGGCATGTTGGACTAGATGACTTGAAGGGTCCCTTTCCACCCAAATTATTCTGTGATTCCATGATTATATGATTCTATGTCCCTGCTGATGGAGAAAGGAAATGTATTAAGTTCTTTGGCTGGACTCACTGGTTGAGGTAGCTGGAGGTGATCCTTCAGTATCATTAATAACCACTCCGGTGCTACAGTAGGTGAGAGGAGATATCTCAAGGGAAAGGTGAGGACCAGAAGATAGAGTGTTACAGAGTAATCAGAGTATAACAGAGCATTACCCAGAGCAGGTTGGTGGGCTATATGGCATTGATAAAGTTGATTAAATATGGACAAGTAATTAGAATAAGATGAAGAGGGATGGGGAGAGAGATAATCTGATCCATATTTTTCTATGCTTTGTGTAAGACAACATCAAATGGTCAAATCAAGGAATGAGGAGTCAGGACTCTCAGGCTCCCTTCCTCGCTCTGCCACTAATTAAGCATCTGAACACTCAGGCACTCTGTACCTCCAATCACCTAAACTTTCCGAATTGTTGTCAGATTCAGTTAATTGCTGTCTGCAAAGAGCTTAGAAACATACAGGAAAGATGTTAGACAGGTATCCTGGTTTTAATGTTAAAGTTCAAAATATTGTAATTGGAGAACTGAACAGGGGTGTGCATCTGCAACTGAAGAAACAGAATTAAAGGAAACCTTAAAAAGTGAAAGAAAGCAAAGGAAGAAAAATCTGGAAGAATAAAGAAAAGAAAATGAAGACTTCTAGGCAGGTGACAGGCCAGGTGAATTTTGGCTGACTGAGATAACAAGACACTCTTTTTAAACTTTTTCACTTTTTCCTCTTGCTGCAGAAATGCTCCATTAACTCTCAGGAAGATGATTGACCATTTGCCCTTTCCAGACAGAGCTGAAATAGTGGAAACATCATAGCAAAACATATGACCCAGCTTTTGGCACACCCTGTGGCTCCAGACCTTTAATGCATAACAGTCTTGGAATCTGAAGGGAGATGACAAAGAGACAATGTCTTGCTACAATGTTTATTAAGCAGACAATAGCAATGAAGAGAGCCAGCAGAAGTTAAGGGGGGCAAACTCCTTCCTTGAGGAGGATGGAGGGACTTGATTTCTCCTCATTTATTCTTCAATGTATTGAGTGAAAAGAAATCTTCATAGTGCATGACTTTGAGGTGGAAATAAGAAGTGGGTACGGTCACCTCGATGAAAACACAGAAGGGAGGGAGGAGGGAGATGAAGAGGAAAGGAAAGTCAAAATTGAATGTAATGAATAATGGAGTTTGGTAGTTGCCTGCTATATTTTTAACTTTAGCTGGCTGGTAGGTGTTCACACCCTCATAAAAGGGTATGTAAATCATGAAAACAAGAGGTGATAATAACAGGCCTTACACCTCTTCTTTCCTTCCCATGTCATTTGTTGGCTGGTCCAGTGCGTAAATGCTGGTGTATGAAAAGGGAAAGACCTGACCAGCTCTCAGTAACTGGCTCTTGAACCTCCAAGCTCAAGACCACCATTGGAGAAGGAACAGATAAGCTTATCAATGATCAAAGATACAGATTTTCTGCTGCTGGAAACTGCCCTTTCCCTCCTAAAAGCAGCAGAGGCATGTCTTCATGTCTAAATAAAACAGGTCCAGGGATCATTCTCTAGCACTATGGCCAACTGATGTATTCTGACCACACTCACAGTAAACAGGTCTGTTAATTTGTGTGGGTTCTGCTCAGAGTCGCAGGAAAGAAACCCCGGGTAACAGAGCAGTGTTTGCTAAGCCAGGAAATGAGGGGATGTGCTAAAGCCCTGAGGGGTGGCATGAGGATGTATCAGCACCCATGAGCATGCAGAGCCTGTGGAAATATAGTGGAGGGCAGAGCAGGGTGGAAGGAAACAAACCTGGGGGAAATTAATTCACACAGCTTTTGGGAATGGTCCTTGGAATGATGTGTGCCTTCATGTAGGTACCCATGGTCAGCTTGGACACAGGCCAAAGCTGTCAAGGGACGTGCTAATGGTTCATCAGTGTGGGGAACAGTAGGGCAGGACAGATGCCAACATCCTCTTTTATTCACGGGTAGAGATGCAGGCATTTTTGACCATAAGACAGCGAGCTGTTGGCCTTCAGTTGGTCCTTGTTTACATGCTGTGGAGAAGCTCAAAGACAAAAGATACCAGTGTGTAGGTTTTCTGGGACTCTCTTTAACACTGTACGCTATTATTTCATTAGGATACAAGCACATATTTTTTTCTCCTTGTTTATATGGGAAATATGTCAGAGAGGAGTCAAGACAAACTAGGCTTTCTCTCATAAGCTATGCTCTATAACACATTCATTATTTTTATGAAGACATCTTGGAAAGAAACTTTTCTAAGCCAGCAACTCTTTAAGACTTTCATATACAGTGTAATAAGTCTTTGTCCAGTCCTTCTGGAATGAAACAAGTTGACTTCACTAATAGTCTATTGAGTTCTCACATCTCTATTATAAATAATTTTAGTTGCAGACATTTAATTAATGTTGTAAATATAATATTTACGATGTGCTTTGGGAAATGACTAGTTCTCTCATTATACATCATGTTCTGGTTTATTGTTTTACTTCGCCTTGCTGCAGTGGCCAGGTGCCTCGCAGTTTCCACAGCAATCACAGCCCTTGCTGTGGGGACTCTGCCTTGGTGTTCACTCCATCACTGGAGAGAGGGCAGCTTACCATCTTCCTGGGGTGTTTAGGCACCTAATTTAAATGCAAATGGAGCGAATAGCATGCAACTGAGGTTCATCTAAGGATTAAGTGCCCAAGTCTTAGATGCCTACCCTGAGCTTGTCACTTAGCCTCCCTATGCAGTGAGAGGAGAGCAGCAAAAACCTGGATATCCACCTAGAACTGGTTGGGTACAAACTGTCTGCCAATTTTTCTTTACTGATCATAAAAGAAACCAGCTCAGACCTCTTCCCCTGACTTGTAAATGCTAAAAATAAAAGAAATAGGAATCTAATCCTATATAGTGAATAGGTACACAGGGGCTTCCAAATTTCACCGGATTTTCTTCACATAACTACAGCTAGATGGCATGAACACTCCCTTCTGTGTTCAGCCTTTGATCCACCCCTGTAGCTCATCTCAGAAATGTGCTGTCGGGCTTGGATTTCCAAAAAGAAGCCAGAGGACTGAAAAACTTTGTTGGGATGAAAGTGCTCTGGGGTACCAGTAAAAAGCCAGGACTGAGTTTTCAGGAGAATGCCATTCCTGGGTGGTAGGATTGCATCCAGCAGAGAGCAGTTTGAAACAAATAAGTTTGTTGGCTACATTGACTAAGTCCTCACCACATTTTATGCAATAATTTTCATCAGACGATCTGAAACTTCTTACACAACTCACTCTAGTAGAGCTGAAAACTCATGTGATGTTTGGCATTGACATGACTCAGAGGTTTCTTTTTTTGATCGAGTACACTAAGGCATATTAGGTTATGAAGCAACAAGGAACACACAATGAGCCAATAGAGCACCTGACAAAATATAAAGCTGCATAGATGATCATGCAGTTAAAGCACCCACCTGAGATTTACATACATACGCACTGTAAACCATAATATTTCATTTTATGGAATTAAATCGCTGATTCCTCTCTGTACAAAGTGTGGCGGTGTTCCTTGTTCTTGGGAAAGCTGCTCTGGTGTGTTGGTGGAGCCTGTAAGCCTCAACACGTGTGATGTGCACACACGTACTCACACACGCACACTCACAAGACAGAGTCTTCTGCCACTTTTTATCTGGCAACATATTAATCTCGCGTTTCGCATTCTCTAAAAGCTTCACCATTATAACATAATTACTGCTGAAATTGACCTTTAAAATATATTCCAAATTTCAAATGTCTTTAAACCCCTCAGTGAGCACCATTTTTCAATTTCACATATTGTTTTCTTTTTTAGGAGAAGTGGGACAAAAGATGGGAAAGAGCATTAGAAAATGAATGTCAGCATGTGACATATGCACGTAATGATGAAGCAAAATCTTGCAAAAATTTACCTGGGCATTCTAATATCCAATCTTCAAGCAGTTACAATTTCCCTTAAGCTAAATTAAAATGTAATAAGACTAACTAAAATGTTGCATTTGTGTCTCACCCTTCCCTAAAGTAATTTAATCAATCAGTTTAGCTTCACTAATATTCAAATGTTATCTGAAACTGGCAATATTAAAGTTCAAGTACTCCTCAGCCTCTAAATACATTTAAACTACCTTTATTAGAACATGCATTTTCCTAAATTAGTATTACTACCTAAAATTGGTTGTGTTTCTAACTACCCTTAAAGGAAAACATAACCTTGCCTGAAAATGAGATGCTGAACTGTGTGTGGAGGCAGATTTCTGTAACAAAACATCTAAGACTGAAAATGTGCATATAATAATGCACCGATGAACTTATGAGCTCACATTACTGTGCAAATAAGAATGTATAAAAGCACATGGTGCAACTTCCACCCAGCAGCATTTGCACCCAGCTTTGTTCCTTCCATCTCCCTGTCCCAGGAGAGGGAGGGGAGAGGACTGGGAAGCGAGGTGAGAAAACACCCATCTCCCACGGGGTACCCAGGGGAAGGACTGCTGAGGAAAGGAATTGTCCCTTTGACCAGAGGAAATCTGACATGGGTTGATTAATACAGTTTTCAGTTGTGGGCTAGCCTGGGGAAAACACATCTGGAAAAGATGGCTCATGAACCTCTCACCCTGTCTTATCCCATGCAGACAAATGTATGCTCTTCACACAGGACCATTTACGCAGACAGGGCTCTGCTCAACCTTGGAAGTGTACACTCAATGAATGCTTCACAATCTCAAGCTAACAAAGCCCACTTTGACTGGGGTGGGAGGGAAGAATAAAAAGCAAGAGGCTAGTGTATCCACTGAGGGCTCCGGTCTGTGAAGAGCTTGCTGCTCTTCAGAGGTGTTTCCAGCACACGCTGGGGCCAAGAGTCTGAAGGCAAGCGTAGCTCTGGCTTTACACTCAGCTCTCAGGCCCCTAGCGTGGTCTCTGCTCTGTCCTACCGACAAAACTTCCTGCAACCATGAGCAAACTCTGGGCCTGAACCACACCTGGCAGAGGAGACAAGGTCTCTCCTGCATGCTCTGAAAACATTCATAGAATCAGAGAATGGTTTGGGTAGGAACAGACTGTAAAAATCATCTAGTTTCAACCTACCTGCCACGGTCAGGGACATCTTCCACTATCCCAGATTTTTCCAAGCCCCATCCAACCTGTCCTTGAACACTTCCAGGGACGGGCTAGCCACAGCTTCTCTGGACAACCTGTTCCAGTGACTCAACACCATCAAGTTTTGTGCAGACCTTTTCCTACCTGACCAAGAAGGTGTTGATATGCCAAAGGGATGCAGCTTCAGGGGACCAGCTCCAACCTTGGAAGCCATGTGGGCAATGACAGACAGAGAGTCACACATAGGTTGTACAGCTTCATGACAGACATAAAAGAGGACAGCCTCACTGAAAAACACTGGGTTTGTGTCCATTTACCCCAGCTGAGGACCCAGTCCATTATTTCCAATTAGGTTTGATGGAGGATTAATCCAATCTCAAGTGTCAGTGTTCTGCCCCCTGACAGCTGCTTACGGCGTGACGCGCGTGCTATAACCTGCTGGCCCACCTTACCTCTCGCTTTATGAAAAAAATGCCGTGCAGAGTCAACCTTGGTAGAAATGAAGACAAATGAAAATCATTGGAAATCTCATTAGTGACCATCCAACAGCTTCGGTGAAAGGTAGAAGGTTTTTTGCTTTCCCTTGCACACAGCTGGTTAGGTTGTGTGGTTTTGTTTGCATGTCCCACACTCATACACACTCCCCTTCTCTTTCATCTCTTCTACGGGGTGGTGAGATAATGCAAATAAATTGCTCTTCCTATTTTGCACAAAGGTTTACATATTGTTCTGTTGATAACATTTTTGGTATGCCTAATAGATGTAAGGGGGAATATCTATCTGTAGCACTTCTAAAGTTTGTGTATTATCTAACTAGCTCATACTGCTCTAGAGGCTTTAAGCCCTCCATAAGAAGTCCATTTGCCTGTGAATCTTTTATGTTACACCTAGGTGTCCTCATTATAAGGGCTCTACTATTTGACAAGCAATGCTTGTCTCTACAGTCGGTGATGAACACAGCATGACAGGCAATGTGTGCCTCTGTCCAAAGCACTGAATCACAATAAAATGGTAAATTACTGTCTGTCATAGCTCGAAACTGCAGTGAGTAATATTCAATTCCCTATTCTACATAACATGAGGTGGTGGCGGGGGAAGGGTGCACTCGTTTGGTGGTGGTGGGAAGAGCTTTTTTTTTTTAATCTTTGCAGTTGAAAATGTACCCAGACACTGAGAAAGAAAGCTAAAGGGGGGAAGCAGGAGGAAAAGGATGAATTACTGGCAAATGGAGTTATCACTAGAATATTTTTGGACAGCATAGAATTTGTTATTGTTTGGGGATCATCAGGACAGAGATATTTGCAAATGGGATTCACTCTTCTCACTCTCTGGCAGAAGTACGGAATTCAGTTTCGATTAAAATGCAATAATAATTGTGAGTTGGACTCTGTGTCACTGCTTCTCTGAAAGGCCCCCATTAGAGGAGCCTCTATTTTAAAACAAGCCATTCATCATCGGAGTATAATTTCCAGTAAATATATTGTTTGTTCAACTGTATTGCTAGAGATAATGTTTAAAATTCTCTCCTCATATCTCATTGTGAAATAATTGATAACAACATGGCCATTTCTTTTCATTCGTGAGGCTTTTTTTGTTGTTGTTTTTCTCCCCCTCTTCCTTTAAGGCAAACTCTTGAAACAATCAATATCAGCAGTTTCAAAAGTGTGATACAATAAATAAATCTCTCAGACAATGACAGAGAACATCCTTATTATAATAAATTTACCATAAATAAAACTGTGTGTGAAATTCCTGAGAGCCATTTTACATGAATGCCTTCAAATTTTGTGCAAGGAGAGAGAGGAAAAAGAGGGGGAGAGAAGAGGACAAAGATGTGTATTCAACAAATTGCTTCATTCTCAAAATATCTTACATTTGGCTGGCTGTATAGTGCATGAAAAGAAAACTCCTTCCCCCCTGCAGAAACACACTGCAGTGTTTGGAGTTGTTTAATTAATATTGGCCTTGGTTGCCATATATGAATCTTTTTTTTAATAAGACACATTGCTACAGCAGAGTTTGTAACTTATATGCTGTCTCACAAAACAATTTTGGAGTCTCTATTTTGAAATATTGTAATAGACCAAAATCAATAATGACCTGCTGCTTTTGCCACCGAGGTCCAGTTTTTAAGTGACCCAGCAAGAACATACCAAATAGGTTTAAATACCAACACAAGTCTGAAATGTAGTTCATACCCTGCTTGGTACATACAAAGTTTCCTATTTTGCAGTCTCTTTTTCTCATTTCATATGCCACAATCTGGAATTNTGCAAGACTTGTGATCTGTTAGGATTTCATATTGTCACTGGGACATCATGGTACAGAGGAGGTAACACAGGCAGGACCTAAGAAAATGGGCTTCTCTGAATTTTGGATTGCTTAGATTGAAATACTTTGCTGAAAATCTTACGCTTTCCTTCTGACTTTTCCTGGTGTAATCTGAACTTCAGAACTATTTTTTTAGGGGGAAAAGAAGAAATAATACCTGGTAGGTGGTATATGTTTTGTTATTAATAGTAATACTTGGCACTCAGATGTCACTTTTCATCTCCGAAGCACTTTACATAATTAACTAACTCATCTTCACCATCCCTGCATGAGATGGAGCTTTTCACTGAGGCAGCACAGCAGCTCATGTGTTCAGGACTGGCTCTGCTCACAGGGATCAATTTTGGGTGAAAAACAGCTGACTTGTCATAAGGACAGGGGTGTCTTAGGAGCTTGTACATGGGTAAGTGCAAGTTTGAGACCATCTAAGGAACCTGATGGTGCACAAGTCCATGGAACCTGATAAGGTGCATCTGTGGGTCCTGAGAGAACTGGTAGGTAAAGTAGCTAAGCCACTGTGCATCATTTTTGAGAAGCTGTGGCATCCTGGTAAAAAATTCCCAGTGACTGGAAAAAGGTAAATATCCCCCATTTAACAAGGGAAAAAAAAGGAAGGCTCATCTCTGTGTCCAGAAAGATCATGGAGCAGATACTCCTGGAAACTGTAGTAAGGCACATGGAAATAATGAGGTGATAGGTGACAGCCACCATGGCTTCACTAAGAGTAAATTGTGCCTGACGTATTTCATGGCTTTCTACAACTGGATGAGAGCCCTGGTGGATAAGGGAGGAGTGACTGACGTCAGGTACCTGGATTTTTGCAAAGCGTTTGACAATG
>WEIT01018805.1:2269-40988 GCA_013389985.1 Dryoscopus gambensis
AGCCTTTTCATATTAGGAAGGGATGATTTACCAGGAGAAGGTATGCTTTAATTAGCAGAGTCAACAGGTTGCCTTTTGACACATTGTTCTCAGGTTATAAGTTTATCTATGCAATTAAAAACCACATTTTTGGAAAAGAAAGCTGTATTTGTTTAGTTTTAATGGATAATTTACCTAATGCAATTGTTTTTTCTTTCTCTGTTTTTTTTTTTCCTTACTGAAAATTCTGTTCTGATGTTATGAGGGTCTGCGCTTTCTTCTTAGTGATGAACAAATGAGGACTTAATAGCATTAATAATATTGTTGAGTTTTTTTGAATGATATCTTCTCCTGAGGGCTGAAGAAAGCAACTTTTTTATAAGTTATGTCATGCAGTGGATCATGAATCATGAATCACAAATGGCAGTGTGAAGATCTTAAAGCAACCACTGCTCTGAGCTAGCCACAGCTTCACCAGTGTGCAGTTTAAAAATGAAGAACTACTTTACACCAGTTGTAAAGTTTCTATGCAAACTTTGATTGTTCCTTCATCACTTACAGCTGTGGTCAGTGTTGCTGATGAAACCCTTAAGCAAAGCAGAAGACTGATGATTATTTTGGGATCAGAAACATCTAGCGGCTGCCTGTTAGAAGACACCTCTGAGCAACAACTAGCTATGTATAATGCTCTCATCCGTGATGGGATTCAAGTGATTCTTATAGAAATGGGTGAAATACAGGACTACACAAGCATGCCAGAATCAATCAGATACATTAAGCAAAAACATGGAGCTATCCAATGGAAAGGGGACTTCTCAGAGAAATCTTGTTCAGCAAATACAAGATTCTGGAAAAATGTGCGCTATCAAATGCCGTCCAGGAAAAAGGTATCTTATTCTGAGGTGCATTTGTTGCCCCTAACTTCAAACAGTTCTGCAGCAAAGGGAAGTTAAGAAGCACTTATTTAAATAATACTGAGAAGGTAATTCTGAATTGGGATGTTTCTTGCACAGTCTTTATATTACAAAGTAAATGTTTTCTTTGAGGAGTAAAACCACTCATCCCTTCCGTAAATTACACCCTAAAAGAAAAACTCTCTGCAACTTTATTTCCGTTATGGGTTTTGGATAGTGACACAATTTGTTGTGTTAGTCTCCATCAGATGTTAGAAGTAAACATGGTGATGGTGGTAGGCTATTAAGTAGTTGTGGTCCGCATAGATGTTGTATGAAGAAACAGCTATGAAGTCAATTTTTTAAAAATTAAAACTGCAGTTGATAAATTAAAAGTCTATTTCTATGATCAGCATTTTCCTAGTCATTCTATTCCATTTCTTGTTGCCTCTCCATAATTGTCTGACTTTGTTATTGCTGCAAGAATCTGTACTGTGCAAGCTTTTTCTCCCGAGCAACAGGCCTTACCCTTGCTTCTTGAAGGGGTTGGGGAAATACATGACATAGCAGGTATATTTAAAAGTCATCACAACAATAAATGTGTTTCTTCTGAACAGTTGGTACCCAATGTGTTCAGCAAATGGAAGGGAATGAAATCTGTGGATTTTTAGACATTTGTTGAACAATTCTGAGATATCTGGTATATGTTTTCTTTTTATACTTAGTCCCTTGTAATGCTTAGAAAACTGAAAATAGTTCAGATTCCTTGAGAATGGGAAGCTTTCTATACTGTGCTGCCACTCTGGAAACCAGATGCTCTCATGTTGTGTATCAAATGTGCTAAAGGCATGCACAGAAATTCACTGAGGGTCTATCAAAGGACTGTGCTTGGGCTGGATATTCTGGAGAGTGGAAAGTGGCCAGTTCTGAAACATGACCAGATGCTAATGGCAAGAAATGATATCATGTCTACTTGTGGAAGAAAAAGTTCGAGGTATGTGACTATATGAAACTGCTTGGGAGCAGCTTGGTATTTCTGGACCCCAATCCACTTTCTGTGTGCATCACTTTGAGAAAAGTACATGCTGCTTCCTTTACAAGATGGTCTAATGCAGCAGGAATTTTCATGATCCAGCCTTGAAGAACATCATCTGAATGCAAATAAAATTTCGCTTGCTTTTTAAAAATTATTTTCTGCAGTTAAGTAGGTTCTCTCATCATGTTTATTGCCAGGATAGCATCTGTCACTGAATTCCTTTCAGTTGGTTCTCAGAGGTGTGTATACCTAGAATATATTCTTCATTGGGCTGTATTGATGGGAGAGACAGCAAAATCTAGGAGTGGGAATATATAATCAAAGGGAAAGATTTCCAATAGCATTTCATGGTACTTTTTTCTTTGTAAACGTGTAGTAAATACTCCTTACAAGCAGTTTCTCATTCTCCTGGCTGTGGGGTTCACAACTGTGTAATTTCCACAGCCTTCACTGACTAGAGACTTGTTCTGAAGTGTCACCAGGAAAACTGGGAACAGGATAGATCCATCAGATGAAGTACTATTGTCCTAATAAATGATGAATCAGTCTTCTTTGGAAATGCATAATATTTAGGCTGGAACCTTTAAAAATAAATTTAGGGACTTAGAGGATTCAGATAATCATAACAGTTAAATTTTCACATTGTGTTTAGACTTAGTATGCTCAAAAAAAGTATTTAAAATTAGTTTCCTTCCTTCCTTTTTAAAATTTGTGTTTAAAACCAAAACTCTCTTATTTTCAATGTAGAAGGAGAAAAATAATAAGGAAAAGATGTTGAAACTGTGGTAGTTTTTTTCAGCTTCTTTATTTCATATGCTTTGAAATAAAAAAAATAAAACTAATGACTAGGATTTGCAGTACTACATAAAAGTAAATTGATTTACAATTTGTGCTGGTATTTTTTTTTTCCTTCTGTGAATGTGCTGTTATGATTTCTGGCTGCTTGTCTCCATAGTTCCTTTCGGAGGTTTGCCACAGTATTCAAGATCAGAATTGCCCCATTTCTCCACTAAATGAGACTCCAAAAGACTCTTAAGAGAAGACAGATGATTGTGAGTCAGCATTGATTTACCTGATACTTTCTTTCAAACACCCACATTTAGTATGATGATGTAGACATTTTGTGTCCTTGTGTGAAAGCGAGCGTGAGAGAAAGGTTTTGGTTATCATGGTTGATTAATAGCTAGCTACTTCAATGTAGCATGACATGAGATGGCTTATCCTTTTATCAGGGGGCTTAATTTTGAAAACTTGTAGGTTGAAATAAAGACAGTTTAATAGGGAAAGCAAAACCCACACACACAAGCAAAGAAAAACAAGGAACTAATTCATTGCTTCCCACGGGCAGGCAGGTGTTCAGCCATCTCCAGGAGAGCAGAGCCCCATCATATGCAATGATTACTTGGGGAGACAAACACCATCACTTCAAACGTCCCCCTTTTCTTCCTTCTCCCCCTGCCACTTTATAGACCGAGCATGATGTCATATGATCTGGAATACCCCTTTCATTGGCTTAGGTCACCTGTCTCAGCTGTGGCTCCTCCCAACTTCCCATGCAAAACCAGCACAGCATCTCTGACTGTATTACTTCATGGTTAGAGGTTTATGTGATTGGGAGGAACATGTGCTGTGGTAATGCGATGTTTATTGTATTCCACTATGTTTCCTATGTTTACTATGCCCTTTATTATCAGTTGGTTTATCCCTGTCACCCCTTCTTTCTCTTCCCCAGTTGGCATATCCCAGGTTCAAGCTGCTCCCTCCTACCCCTGTTATGGAAATACCCCTCCCCTTGTTCTGGCACATTCCCTGTCTGTCACCCAAACCCCTCCTGTTCCCCCTATATGGCTTGTGTCAATCCCCCAAGATCCTGCCCCCTCTAGCACCTCCCCCTCTGGAAATCCCTAATCCACGATGCCCCATTGGCTCATGTGACCCCTCTCCCTCCGCCCCCTGGAACCATTGGTTATAATGTCTGTCTATCTGCTCAGTGTTCCTCCCTCCGGGATTCCCGATTGGCCCCTAACCAAGATCTGCCCCTTGGTACCTCCGATACTTAAGGTGTTGCACGGTACAGCTCTGTGCCCGTTCTCGTTGGTCCCCTTGGAAGGATACAGCTTTGGAGTACACCACGAGGCAAGCACCCCTGGCTCCCTTTAGCTCTCCCCTTGTCGAGGGTTGCTGAACTACAGCAGATTTGGGGCTTCAGCTCCAAGGGGCTAGAGGGAGCTGCAGCTCCAAAGGGGTGGCATAGGGCTTTGTGCTTCCAGCCACTACCCACACCTGCCGCACACTGCAGGGAGCTAGCCACGGCTGTGGGGTAAAGTGGTCACTGCGACAGTGTGCTCTGAGGTCAGAACGAGTTGTTAGGACATGGTAGAGTTAATGCAATAGCCCCAGACAGGACAGCCCTGACAGACTTAACTTTTTTTTCCTTTTAATTTATTATTGTTGCATCCTAGAAAGTAGAACAGTGCGAGAGCAATTTTACATTTTCCCTTTATCTTGGTGGCTTGAGCTTCTGCTTGAGAGGTTTTTTTCAGACACTATGGTAGCTCAGTGACCACTTCCTTTCATAGTTGCAGTTAGCTTGAAGATGCAGCAGGCAGAACACAGTTAATATTTATGCCATATGTGCAAAGGAGAGACCTTTATCCTAGAAGTACCAAGGAAGTATTATGTTGCAGAGCTTAGGAATACATGTAAGTAAAATGGGTGGCTAGTAGCTTTCGTTCAGAGTATTTCTAGGTCTCAGGTTTAGTCAGAGATGCTACGCCTCATGAACACAGGAGCAATAGCATTTCCTCCTTTCATCTTTACACTCATTATTCTCAATAGTAAAGGGAAAGCACACCACTTGATGTGCATGTTTATTCTCTTTTAATTTAGGATAATATTAACCAGTACTTGATCGTTTGTTGAGACAAACTGAACATTAGTCACTAAAAGTGAGCTAGAAAGTAGTAGAAACATTTGCTTCCTCAGCCTGCTCTAAGATTGCTTCCTATGTTGAGATCAATTTAAAAAAAGGAATCTGATGTCTGCTGGACATCAGGGGGCACAGTTAAAACGTACAGCTTGTGCAACTCCTCTGAGAGACCACCTGGGTCACTGTGGCTTTACAGCTACAGCTAGAGCTCTGCTTGGCCCTGACAGTGTTTATCAGGGGTTGCTGTTTCACCCTGAAGAAAGATAAAAAGGTCACCAAGTCATTAAGGTGATTTTTTTATCTCCAGAAAGGTTGATTTTGAATTGCTGCTCCAAATCAGGTGGCTTAGACGTGTAAATATTTCTGGTTCATTTCTGCTGCCAGCCACTCATTTGATCTTGCCCTAGTTTGTTTTTTTTTTTTTTCTTGAGCACAGCAGTGGCTGTAGTAGGAGGGGAATTTTGAACACTGTCTCATTGGGTTTTTTTCTTTCTTTTTGATTAAATGCTTTCCCTGATGGGCTTTATTTCTGTAAGCAGTTATTAACAATCCATGTTCTCTCTTTCCCTTATCTTACTGGCTATATGCATCAGGGGAGTGCTTCCTTTTTCTGCATTGTCTACAGTAACACACCCCAGTGCTGCTTCATCTCTCCTTGAGATTTGATCTTTTGCACTTTCTGTTGGTCTAATGTCCCCTGGAAGATGTGAAGAGAACAAGTCCTTAAGAAGGCATTTTTTTCTCTCTTCGAACACATTGTTTCTAATATCCACATGGTTTGTTTGTTTGTTTTCTGGTGTTTTTTTATTTCCAATGATGCATAGCATAACTATTTCTCCTGCGCCATGGAACTGGGGGACTTCGACAAGCATTGAATTTGGAAAGAAATTCAAACTATCTACTCTTATCCGACCTCTGACTCCTAGGGAAGCACACTCACTCTGTATCAACTCGATCTGTACTTTCTAGGTAAGGTGTGAAACAACTACATAATTTCAAGTGGAGCATAGCAGAATGCATCTTTAGGACAAATGCATCTTTAGGACCCTGAGGTCAGCTCTGTTGGTCAGAGCATGGTGCTAATAAAGCCAAGGTTGCATGTTTTATCCCCATATGGGGCATTCAGTTTAGAGCTGGACTTGATGGGTCTCTTCCAACGCAGAATATTCCATGATTCTGTTTAAAAAGACTGCTGAGAGGTAAAGGAGTTTATAAATTCTTTTTCTTCTGAAATGGTGAATAAGCAGAGTATTTGGGAGTTACAAAAAATAATATTCATCTGTCCCTTTAAAACAGAAAAAAACCTTGGCAGTTAACTCCCCTACATATTGCCTACAGGAACAAACAGGGAAAAAGCTAAAGAGCTGTCTGGACAGGGACACTCACAGTGGGAAAGAACTTGTGTGCCATATGTCCCCCTTCCATCTGTGTATGCTCTCTTCTGGGTCGTGACATCTGGTTCTGCTTGATATCTGGCTCTGATTCCTGTATTTTTAAAGTAAACGGCACTTAATTCTCCTCAGAGACTGAAGAGAATAGACCACATGCTGACTTTTAAAAGAAAAGCCAAGTTTTTCATAAAAATATGTCTCCTCTTCCGAGATCTGAATGGCTTGGTACACGTATATATTTAAATAAGCCAAGGATGTGCCAGCACCATCTGCTGTCACTTACAAAAAGCTGCTAACTTTGGCATGTTTGACATTTTTGGAGCGTTGGGCCATAAAGTTAGTTGAGTACTTAAATTAGAAGATGAACTGGCTTATTTTTAAGGAAAGGATCACATCCAAGAGAGCAGACAGCTGAGGATGGGAAAAGTTTGGGTGTTCCAGGGTGAGGGTTGGTGAGGGATTAATACATCTGCCATAGAAGCTGGCTGCGGGGAGCCTGAAAGCCCTGGAGCCGTGAGCCACACTGGCCTTGTGCTGTGCAGTGCCTCCACCTAGTGATGTCTGAGACTGAAGTTCTCCCCTTCCCGAAAAAGCCCCACTGTTTACATAAGATCATAATGAAGTTCTGCTGCTAATAATGCCAAGCCACAGCATTAAATAAATAAAAGCACACCAAGAGGGAGTAAAAAAAGAGAAGATACTTTGGCAACTGCTGTTCTGAATTAAACTGTAATTATTATTTTTAGTGCTTTTCCTGTCCTTTGTAAGAACTAGCAGGGAATTTAGTGGAAAATGAGATTTTTTGCCTTTGAGTTTGTGCAACTGTTAATCAAGAGCCTCAGAGCTGATTGGGAAATGAGTAGTAGAGCTCTGCAGAGCTGTGTTTCTCTATCAGCCTCCAGCACATGTCAATTAGATCTACTTGAGCAACACTTACCACTGGTTATTCCCAGAAGAAGACTATGATTGGAGACCACTTCATCTGGGATCGGCATTCCAGCAGATTGCTATGCATAATGGCTGGAGGATCGTTACCTGCCATGTGCTACCCAGGCAACTGAAAGTCCTAAAATTTACTTGACATAGTGATGTATGAAGATTTAGAAATTTAATTTAATGATCTAGTCTCCTGAGCTGGAAACAAATGGATCCAATGGTCACATGGTGAGAAAATCCTGGAGTCTTGGATGCTGAATTGTTTATAGGAACCCAGAGAGTAAATGGACAGTAGGCCCCTTGAGTCCCTGAAGGAAGAATTGCCTCAAAGCTGCCATCAGAGAGGAGCAGTCAGTGTGTCATGAAGATCATCTGAAATGAAACATCACAGCATTCTCTGGAGCAGAAAGCACTGGCTGCCTGAAATGACCAGTTTCCAGTTCCCAATCCTTGCCTTGGACAGTGTGCTCAAATCCCAAGGGACCTTGAAAACTCTTTTTTTCCTAATGATATTTAGAGGGGTTTTTTTCACCCCTTAGTTAATAATCTACAGCCACAGGGTTTGTAAATTGAAGAGAATTTGCAAAATGGAAGTGATTGGGAGGTTTCAAAGTCTATCTAGGACCTTTGTCTGTTAAAATATTACTTTTATTGTTGTTGTTGTTGTTAATATTGATATTAATAATAAGTGCAGCCAAATCAAAAATCCTGCCATGGTTATAGCTCAGGCAAAATGATTCTGAGTTCCAGAACTAATGGTGAAGATGAGACTGCAGAAAGTGATTAAAGCAATTAGTATGAGAAGGCTGGGGCAGTGTGGTTCATAATTCAATAGCTCTCAGTAGTAATTGATTTTGTAGTGAGCACTCAGATGGTAATTCTTAAAGCTTTGTAGTAGTATATGCATTAAGATACATGAAGGTCCCCTGATGGCTGAAGGGTCCCAGAGCAGCCCCAGACATGCTCCATGTGTAGACCCTCAAAATGCAGTGCTGCCAAGACTGAAATTTTCTGCCCCAGCTGTAGGAGGCTATGAGCAGTCACTGGTATCCTGGGGTAGGCTAAGAGTTGTGGAAGAGAAGGGCTTAGTGGGTTTGGTGAGGCTTCAGGAACGTGTGAGTCAGGCCATGTATTTATTTCTCTTCTTCATTCTACCTCTCTTCCTTGAAACCCACCAAAAAAGATGGCCTCTAGCTGGCCTCATACTCAGCATCACACAGCTGTGTCTCAAAAAAACAACCACCTTACTCATATGTCTGCACTTGTAAATTACAATAGTCCCTAGCTGGAATTAGGCTAGAGCACTTGAGACATTTCTCTCAAGGATGTGAATAAGACAGGGTGGTGGCTATTTCCATTTCTAGAGTAGATGGATAGTATGAGGTGGTCTTCCATAGGAAATGAAATGGGAATTCTTGGCCGCATCATAATGGGAGTTAAATCAAAGTACGCATTTTGCAAAAGAAAACGTGTCATTTTGAAAAACAGCCATATGACTTCTTTGGTAGCTAAATACCATCTCAACTGAGTAAGACACTAATTGGAAAAAAAAATAAAATTCTTGTAATGCTTTGAAAAATTTGACCTGGACCTGGCAGCATTAGGAAGTCTTTGTGGCCTGGCCTGGTGAAGAAGGGAGGAGATGAGGAGGAATTAAGACAGCAGCACCATACATAATTAATGATTAGGACCATATGTTGCATTTTGAGCTACCTGGGACACGTGAAGGAGGAAAGTGCCATTTTATCTTTGTACCTACTCTTCTCTAACCACAGATGTACTTAATACAGACATGTTCATTGCTCTTGGATTTTTTCTTTGATCATAATTGAAATCAGCCTGATGATCTTTAGATTTCCTGAGCGGGGCCACCTCCTGGATCACCATGTTCCTTTTACAAGTCCCAGTGTCATGGAAATTCCCTTGCCATAGATGCAGAGTGGATTTTTTTTCTTCCTCTAAAAGCTCCTGGTTTGATGTCAGCAGAGTATTTTCAAGCAGTGAGTACAAAGCCCTTTCGAGGTGAGCTGTGGCAGAAGTTATTTTTGATGTACATTGAAGAGCTGTGCCTGTGATCCTTCATAAAGGAGTGCAGGATATACCCACTTGCAGGTGATCATAAATGCCTCAGCGAGGAAACCAAGGCTCTTGTTGTGTAATGAAGTTTGGTTACAGCTGCTGAGAGTCCCCATGTTCCTCCAGCTGGGGGTTTGTAAGGGCTGGAGGGAGATGTGCCAGCTACAATAGCTCCAGCTGACCTATTCCCCGGCCAAGAGCTGTCTCACAGCCAAAGGACACAGTTTGCTTGCAAGGGCTGATGGGAAAAACAGAGAAACAACAAACACTGGAGAAAAGCATGAGAAATGCTCTGCAGAGTCAGGCCAGCAGCTAACCCAGCCGGGCATTCTGTCTCCCATCAGTGGTGAAAGAAGTTGCTGAAAATCAGACTGATACCTCAGCAGCTGCCCCAAGCTGGGCTGGCTCTCACATCTTTAGCTCCACTGAAACCCAGGGATCAGGATAGCATTCTGGTATCTGAACCCTGAAGTTTCTTTACTGTTTTGCTTACTCTTTCCCTCTGTAGCAGCAAACAGAACCCCTTGTGAAATCTGCTGGGTTTTGTGTAGCTTGTTTGGCCTGTGTTGCTCCAGCCTTTCATGGCCTTTTGCCACTGCCTGTAGCAATAGGTATTGAATGAAACTGCATATTTACATGAGATGCTTTTATCATGCTTACCCAGCAAATATTTAGACTTGGGCATGCTGTTGACTTTCTCTCTGGAGAGTGAAAGAGAGGTTTTTGTGCTTCCTGAGAAGTCTGTTGCTATTGGTGGGAAAGAAGGTCCCTGGGGTGAAGAATCAGAACCCAAGCACTGTTCTGTAAGCCTTGAAAACCACACAGAACAGAGTTTATTTCCATTCAGATATAATAATGAATTGGTTTGTTGTTATTGCATAACACAATTAACCACATCCCTAACAGAAAAACAGGAGAGCTGTCTTTCCTTATTAAGGTTACTTGCAACCCCGGGGTTATTAAAATGGACAAGTTTCCCTTCAAGAAAACATCATTATTCATTGGTTCTCAGTTAGGAAACACTCATACGATCGGAGTTACCAGAGAATGCAGGCATCATACTGGTACAGCCATCCAGTGCAGCCAGACATCAGGAGATTCATGACACTATTTTGCTGTTCTTCTGGTATGGTTTGACAGGTGTTTATTCGCTGTCCTTACTAGTTTGGACTGTCTTCTCCCTCTGTCTGCCACACCCACTCAAGACTGTCCCTTCTACTGTGACAGTAGAGCTGCCTGTCCAAGAAACCTGCCCAAGAACCAAACAGCTGAAAATGACTGGGCTTTTGCTGCTGCTCTTGGCCAGTTAGTTCTTAGTCAGATCTGTTTTCTGAACTCTTGCTACCTAAAAGCACACAGTATTTTTTTTTCCAGCACAGGAGAGTCAGGGAAGGCAAGGGTGGATGTTTAGGATGGTGTGAGATGCACTGCTGCTAAAGCACAGACTTGGCAGGGCAGAGCAGCTGTTTGATGGTCTGTGTTCTTGTGGCTACACATTCCCAGCACTCAAACAAGATCCTTTGGAGACCCTTTTGTAGTACACACCAGGAACACCTTGAGATAATGTCTCTCTTCTCTGGCCACATGTTCGAGTTTTTAAAAGATTTTTCTCTCTGCATTGCTTCAGATGGACTTTCAGTTGTTCTGGTCAAGGCACAAAAAAAAGTTGTATCCCACACTAAGCAGCATAGTCTGACACACCAGCTTCTGATGAGGGGTATTTTATGCAACCAGTACTACTTTTCTCATGGCTTTTTGCCCATTCCTTTTTCATACTTCAGCACAATCTCAGTTCTGGCCATCCAGGACATAAGAGAGAAAAATATGATGGATATTCAGAAAAGAGATAGCAGCATTGTGTAACTCCTTGACAGAGGACACTGCACAAGTAGGAACTCCACATGGGTTCCTGCAGAGACCACACTTTGAAAAGGAATAAAAAGACAAAACATAACAGGCTCAGGGCATTCCTGGTGCTGAGAGCATTTGAAGGCTAGAACAATACTGAGGTGCGGTAATAGTGTATTTTAGGTATGATTTTACTCTTTTTCATAAAAGTCCTTACTTCGGAAGAAGTACTGAGTTAGATAGTCTGAAGCAGCACAGCTGTTGTCATATTTCTGTGACTTGAACTGTGAAAGCAATACAAGGATGGAGCTATTCCATCCAAAGTTTACTGCCACTGTTGGCAAGCATTCTTTCTCATCTTTTTTTCTGTGTCATTTATTGGTAGCTTAATTTATAAATGGCAGGTCTTGGAAGGAATAATCTTGTCTGAATTGTAGACTCATCAAAATTCAGCATTGTCTACCTTTGTCTATCACTGCCCGTTCCTTTTTGTCAACAACATTTGTTGTCATTGTCCATTATGTTGCCGGAACAAACTCCACAGTTGCTTTTCATCCTTCTGTAAATTTGACATTTTGCCATGATTTCAGTAATTCCAACTAGATGTTTGTTGTTTCAAGATCTGGTATTTCCATTGTTTATTGCAGTAAATTTATTTTTCTTTCCAAGATTTAATGGACCATCTGAAGAGACTCAGTGGAAATCACCTTGAAACATTTTGCAAGCACAGGTTCTATTTTTGTCCTCACTATTCTATTGTCTTAGTCTTTGGAACATAAATATTTATTTTGTCTTCATGTAGATGATACTTTTACTGGTTCCCGTTGGACATTAAATTTGGACTTAAACTTCCAGGTTCTTCATCCTTCTCATTAATTTACCCAGAATTTCAGTCACTAGAGGTTAACTCCTTCTTTCCAGACATTGTTCAACTCAAATGATCAAGCCAGAAGAAATAGGAGGTAGAATATTTTTAATAAGAAGATTAACTCAAAGACTTCAGCATCTCCCACCTATTTTTTTAACATTATATAATGTAGCAATTTCTTTACAGATATGTTTTCTTCATTGGTTTGTCAGCCAGAGCGTTGCTGTTCTACTTATGACTACTTTTAAACTGTGTCTTTCCAGCATTTAGCATATGAGTTCATAGAAAAAGGGTGCTTTTGCTAGTGATGTAGAGAGAGATTAAATCAATTTTCTGGTTTTATTTTTATGATAGACTGCCATTTCTGCTGAGCTCTTAAAATTCAAACTGTGGCTATCCAAAGGTCAGATCTGACACCTGAGGTTTTGCTGGGGCAGAAAACCAGCTTGACAGAAGCTTTAAGCTGACTTACCAGTATTGATAAACTTTGTGATAGCAACAGGAAGAGAGTCTGTGGAAAGATTCTTCACACAAGCACTCTCCTTCAGAAAATTTCTGGTTGTCTGAAAAAACTAGTATAAATTAATTTGCACGAACATAGTGTTGGTTCTGTCGTATCCTGCGGAGCTAGAAAAGTCAGTGCCTATGGACAATGTCTTTGCACGAATTTAGACACACTCACAACCCCCAAAGGGAAAGGGATGGTCCAGTCTGGTTAATGGCAGAAGGTGAGGACCTCTAAGACATTCAGAACGGGTTCTACTTTCTAATTTGGCTACTCTTGATTAATCCTTACTGTTGAATGTAGAGGTAACTAATGAGAAATGCTTACTTCCACCCCCAGTCATGATGTAAGCTGGCCATCTGTCTTCTGAGAATAGATGTTAACAGAGCAGAAACAGCTCTGATGATACAAAAACCTGAATGCATGCTGCACCCCCGCTCAGTTCTTCATTCTCATCCTGGCCTTGTGGTTAGAGCAGTCATTAGGAAACTGGTGACCTCTCTCTCCCCGAAGAAGAATGTGCTCCCCCCACTTCTCCTAGGACACTTTCTGCTTCTTCTGAGGTACCTGGGCCAACTTGTACCTGGTAGTACAGTTTTGCTTGTTGAAAATAAATGTGTGAGAGCCCAACCCACTTAAAAGGAGTCAGAGCCTCAGAATATAAATTTCTTATTAACGTCCATCCCCTAAATGGCTAGAGCCAAATTCACTCTTGGCTGTTCTCTGTTTTCCTCATGACTTATAAGCTCCTACAAGTAGCACCCCAATTTCAAGATGCAGGATGGAGTGTTCTTCCTGAGTTGTAGAAGCCCTTACAGACCCTAGAAGTTGGGTCCTCTGGTTTCTGATTAAGTATTATGACTGAAAGCCTTGTCTGGGCATTGTGGATTGTTCTCAGTATGAGTTGTAAATCACGTTACTTTTCTGAATCTTGTTACTGTCTGGGTGTGCAGTGTCTGACCCAATCGACTGCCTGTCACCCACCTGTCCTGTCACATCCACAGCAGCGTGGGATTGTCTGCACTGAGGCTGCTGAGGCAGTACGGAGCACCCTCGGCTTGGCCTAGCCGAGATCAGTGTGTTACCTAGTGTGCAACTCTGTCATGTCACCTGAGGATGTGAGGACAGTTTGTTTAAGATACAAGAGCCTCAAGATCCTCACTGAGCCAATCAGTGCTCTGGACATAGGGTGTGCCCCCCACTTGTGCAATTATCTGAACAAAACATTCAGAGTTGCTGGCACTTGCTTGGGAGTCCAGTACACAGTGTACACTTTGTGGAATCAAAAGTATGTGAGGGCTTACATGCCCAGATTTGTCTGCCTTTGCAGGATGAATATTTACTGAACTCATATGCATTTTTTGTACTTCTTTCATAACTTCTATTACTTACTTCTGCATTAGGGATGTTTATGTACCCTGAGAGATACCAACATGTCCACATTGGGTAATAAAAGAAAATTTACTTGAATTTTCCATCTTTTAGACTTACTTGTTTCAGCTGCTCTTTTGTAAAGATAAAGGAGGTGAAATACAGTTTATCTTTCACCCTGAGGTATAGTTTCCACAACAGTGGAGGGACCCACAAGTGCCCAAATCCACTGCTTTTGCATTCATGTTTTTTCCCCAAGTTCTCTGCTTTAATGCAAACAGGGTCTGCAGTTGAGATGGTGGCCCTGTCAAGCTGTGTAGTGTGTCTACAGTCTAGACCTTGTCTCTGTGGAACAGTACTTCCTTCATATCTTGCACAAGGCAAGTTGACCACAAGGCAGGTTTCATTTCCTTTTGTGCTCGCATGGTGCTGAGTGACCAGTTAGCAAAACCCAGAAAGTGAAACGATGATCAGTGAGGCAATGCCTGTGATGGAAGACCATGGCTCTAGAGAAGTGCTGCTGAGCAGGACCTAATGTCCAGTGTAGGTGAGTGAACTGAGGTTTCAACAGAGCTGTGTGGTGCTGTGGTACTTAAGTAGCTAGTAAGAAACACCAAGGAAGAGACTGCCAGAAAGTCTGTTCCCCAAAAAGGCTTTGACACAGCATTAAAACTGGGATTTGGCATGGGAAACCATCTGTTGGCATAAAAAATTAGGTTTCTTTGCTTAGAAATGCAAAATCTTTCCATTTTACATTTATTCTCAGTGATCAAAATCCATCAGTTTAATTGTGCCCTCTCTGGAGAAACATTTTTCCATATATCTTCATTACTCTATGTTTCTGAGCCCAAAGAATGGAAATTTGTTATTGTGAGCTTTTTTTTTCCCCTAGAAGGCTTTTCTGCTCCAAAGAAAGAACAAGGAGGAGGAAAGGAGCAAACCTTTTCCAAAAGCACAACTTGAGACCTTATAGGAACAGACCTCCAGACTCTGCAGGAATTCCTGGTTTCATGGAAAAAAATTCCTCTTTTGACTCTTAGCAGAATTAATCACAGTACTTGTGAGATGAAATGAAATAACTGACAAAAAAAAATTAATTAAAGTGAGAGTTACCTACACTTTTGCATTTCTTCTGTTTCCCTATTAATGTAAGAAAATAAGAACTATCATACCAGCTTGCACGCCTTCCCCCACCCGCCATCCCCCGGTCTTTATCCTATTGCTAACCAAAAGCACAAGCCATCAATAATGGGTGAAGGAGAGGATGATAAACTCTGCCAGTGTCAACCACGGAGGTGGAAATCCTCAGTTTAAAGCAGCTTTTCCAACAGCATCTTAAATGGTGACCAGTGTGCCTCTCCTTGGGTCATGCTTCTTGAAACCAATTGCACATTTACTTTACTAACAACTTCACATGGCAATTAGTTCAGGTTTACTTATGTGAAAGAATAGGGTTTTCTGCTTTAACCGTATGTCTGATCATTTCCCTCTTTCTTTTGTCATGAGGGGTACTGAAAAATAGTTTCCAGTGTAATTTTTCCTAGTGCAAAAAGTCCTCTCTCAGCCACAGAGTGACAGACATTTTGGTTTATTCTTGTAGCAAAAACCTTCTTTACCTCTGATATTCTCACTGCTCTTTGCAGTAACTTTTTTTCATGCTACAATACCCTTTTTGTCAGTGGAGACCAGAATCACACCAAGTACTCAAGATAAGGATGTCTTGCATCAGTATAATAACATTTCCTGTTTTGTTCTCTGTTCTTTTGCTAGTAACTCTTCACAATCTCTTTGCCTTCTTGGCAGCTTCTGAACATCAGGCTTTTTTCAGAGAAAATCCAAAATGACTTCAAGATGTCCTTTCCATGTAGATGATCACTTTGTATGTGTTTGTAGGATTACTTCTCTGAGAATAGGGCTTTGTAGTTCAACAGCTAAAAGAAACCAAATAAAGCTAGAGGACACCTGATCTGATGGCATTTCCCATGACAATTTATCTACTGTCCCAAAGCAATCATTCTGTTATAGAACTGGCTAGCATTTCAGTTTCACAGGATCTAGGAAACTTCCAAAGTTTGGGCCTCATCCTGGAGCCTCAGTCCTGGACTAGTGTGCCTGGAAGACACAGGCAGATAGTACAGCTGCCAGGTTCTGGCTGTGAGGCTGAGATGTGGTGGAGGAGAACAGAGAGATGCACCTGCTCGAGTCACACAGTGCAGTGTGGGAGGTCTTGGACAAGCTTGTTTCTACAGGATGTCAGCTGCACAGGATAACTTCAGGAAGTTTGGCCTGTGGTCATGGACTCTGAGAGCAATCAGGCAGGAGTGCTTGAAACCTTCAGCTCTTTGAAAACACTGAGGTCCTCAGGAGCTGCTAGCAGCCTGCAAGCCCTGCTGCTGGCTATAGAGATGAGGTAGAACAGAGATGCTTCCAACTGACATTTTTGGATATAAAACAGACAAGAACTGACCTCCATGTCTGGCTGAATGCACACTGGGGACTTGTATTTCTAGTGTAAGCATTGATTAGGTGTGGGCTGACCTCTTCATAGAGGGGGCAGGAGCTTGGGCTCCATTGCCTCAGAGAGCTGCCGTACAGAAGTCACGGACCCAAAATATGAAGAATGAATGACTTTAAAAAATGTTTGTCTTATGTTAAGTGACTTCATCATTCAGCACTGTTTTTCCTGTATAACCGCGGATTGCCTATATTATAATGCCTACATCCTATGAGGAAAGCAAATGGGGTAGAGTTTCTACTGTGTCTTTCCTGCAATGTCTGCTTCTTATTCACACCTTGTGGGCCAAATTTTTGTATACAAAGACTCACAGATCTGTGAAGTAGCCCTGGTGAACACCTGCCTGTGTTTGCAACAGGCCATAGTTACATGTAGGTTCTTTTCCATTGTCATGGTTTGACGCTGGCCCAACACCAGGCACCCACAAGAGCCACTCGCTCACCCTCCCCTGCCACAGCTGGGCAGAAGAGGGAAAAGGAAAAAAAACTTATTGAACACTTCGTGAGTAAGATAAGGACCAGGAGAAACACTTCAAGGGCTCAACCTTAGTTGCTAAGTAAAATTTATTACGTAACAGAATCAGAGGAGGGTAATGAGAAGTAAAATAAGCCCTTAAAACACCTTCTCCCCCCCAGCCCCTTCCTCCTTCCCACCAACGACACAGGGAGGCAGGGCAGGGGGGTTTGGTCAGTTCATCACCGAGATTTCCTTCCCCTGCTCTGGGAGAGGAGTCTTCCCTGTGAGGCCATGGGGTCCCTCCCACGGGAGACAGTTCTCCGTGAACTTTCTGGCGTGGGTCTGCAGCCAAACCGCACCTGCTGCAGTGTGAGCCCCTCCCACGGGCACAGAGTCCTCCCAAAACTGCTGTGGTGTGGGTCTCTTCCCATGGGGTGCACTCCTCCAAGGACAGGCTGCTCCAGCCTGGAAACAGGGCCCTCTCTCTCCACCGGGTCTTCCACTGGAACACAGCCTCCTCCAGGCATCCACCCGCTCCGGCGTGGGCACCTCCCTCACGGGCTGTGGGTGGATCTCTGCATCCCCCCTGGATCCCCAGGGGCTGCAGGTGGATCTCTGCATTCCTCGTGGACCCATGGACTGCAGGGGGACAGCCTGCTTCACAACATGGTCTTCACCACGGCCTGCAGAGCAATCTTGGCTCCAGTGCCTGGAGCACCTCCTCCTCCTCCTTCTCCACTGACCTTGGTGTTGCCACGTTGTTTCCATCACATATTCTCACCTCCTCCTCTTCTCTGACTAGAATCCAAAACCTGTGACTTTGCTTTGAGTTTCTTCTTAAATATGTCATCACAGAGGTGTTACCAGCCTCTCTCATTGGCCCAGTTCTGGCCAGCAGCATGTCCATCTTCAGAGCCATCAGCCACTGGCTGCGCTGGACATGGTGGGAAGCTTCCAGCGGCTTCTCACAGGAGCCATCTTTGTGGCCCCCCAGCTACCTAAAACCAGGCCGTGCCAAACCAAAACATCCATGTAGAATCCTACAGAAATTATGATTTTGGTGTGGGGGGACAATGGAAAAGTGAACAATTGATAGATGAAGACCAAGTTATGCAGTGGTAGTAGGCATGGTGACTATGGATAAGAATAAATAGCTCATTTTATATTGATAGGAAATGAAGATTGTCTCCTGGAACAGCTCATTTCTCAAAAAGACTTGCAGGAAATCATGTGGCAAGCTGCAAGAAGATTTTTGATACAGAAAGGATTCTTGGTTAGTGAGGGAAGGAAAACAGATTAAGTGGAGTTTCTACTTTCATGGTGGAGAAACAAGCCTGAAATTTGAGGTAATAGGTGCTAAAAGGCACTCTGCATGCCATTTGGTATCTCTACAGTTTACAGAGGTAGGCAACAGTCTATATTCTCAGAATTTCTTGAAGCTGGCCAAACTGGGAACATACAGTACAATAAACAGCCCATTTCCTGACATAGTCTATCCTAATTTCCATGTGACTAGCTGCTGAGAGTGAGGCCCAGAGAAAGTTTTCAAGTTCATAGCCCTCCCTGTTTTGACAGGTGCTCTAAGGTCTAAGAATTAAGTGCTCTAAGGATTTCTGAACTCTAGCAGAGGAGTCCTTGGCGTTTGGATGCCTGCCTGCTTCAATTCTAGAAAAACTAACAAATACATTGATATTTTTATGATAAAAAAACCCCTTGGGTGATACTTCATTTTTATGAGAAGCCTTGTTTTTCTTTCCAAAAAAATTTAAACTTTCAGGGAATGCAAGCTTCAAGTTGCAGCCAGATCTGATAATAAAGACAATTAGATAATTATAAAGAAGAAAAGTTCTTCTAAAACCCCACTGCATAACCTAGAGGGAAAAAAAGGACATTTTCTTAAATAGTGGTATCATTAAAAAAAAATTATAACTAAGGCTCTGCTTTTGCATGCTGTCAGCATGTCATGACCCTCTTTTCAGTAAGACATTAATCTTCAGTAATTCATATACATTAAGGAACAAACAAGACTATTTAGTAAGAAGTCATTATAAACAATATCATTTGTCAAAAAATTATCTTCAGTGACTTTCCGGAGAATCCAAATTAATTTTAGTTGTGTAAATTAATAAGAATTGTGTCTTACGCATCTGAGTTATGATTTCCAGAATACCGTGTGTTTGTAGATATGTCTTCCTAAGAAATTGTGTAGAAAAAACCTCTTTGTTCTCAGGGAAGAGGTCAGATAGGAACAACAACAATGTACTAAATAATTGTTTCCACAGTAATGAACAATGGAGTGGGTGCTGCATGGGAGGAGGTTACCCTCCCATGCACTCCAAGGGGAGTGTTGGCCATAAGGACCTGGGACTCCTGGAATTAGTCTATGACGCTGCACCAAGAAATGGCCTCTTTAACTTAAAATCTGCAAGATTTCACTTATGCACATCTTGTCTCTGCCCTGAAGTTATTTGGACACAAGAGTGATGGTTACTTCAGTGTTTCTTTTGTGTATAAACTTAGGATAGGTTTCTTGCCCAAAGATAATTGCCTGTTCAGGTTCATCCTCACCTCTGTACTGTAAGGCATTCTGGCATCTAAGGACAGGACCACCTGTGGGAATGGAACATTCTGGAGACTCAGCAGAGTATTTTAATTTCCATAAGACCAACAGATGTGCCGCACAGATCCTCTCTCTGGTGGGCTTTGTGGTCTCCCCATGGGGATCCTGCTGGTGGCCTGGTGACATTCAGACATTCAGAACAGCTGCTGTTATTTCATTCTGTCTGGCTGTATCCAGACCCTGTGGGATGGCAGTGCAGCTGCTTTCCTTTTGGGGCAAGGCATGGAGCAGTGAAATGTAGAACTTCTTTAGAAAGGGAAACTAGTTTTAAGATACAAAGGCTTTGTTAATGATTAACATTTTTGCGATTTTTGTTTGAATATTGTCCTTGGCCTGACAAGCATAACTATCGTTTTATCTTTTATAAACTGCTGGTGATCAAATAACATACCAAGTATCAATGTGCAACCCAAAGGAAATACTTGCCATCCACATAAAAAGGCACAGATATGATTCTGGTTACTTTAGGCAATTGCTTCCTTCAAGATAGTCACCTCTATTTTACATCCTCTGAACTTTAATACACTATGTGGCAACTGCAGTGGATATGAAAACCTTAGAAGATATTTAATATTTCTGGCTTGGTGGGATGAAGGAGAAAGATGAGCATGGTAAAAATACTGATGGCTTTGTAAAACTTAAATTCTTATTACTCCTTTGCTGTCCACGTGCATGTCCTCACTAACTGTTGTGTGGGAGCCTGCCATGCTAGTTCACCTTGCCTGGCCACCAGGGCCCCACCAAGCTGCTCTATTACCCCTCTCAATAGGACAGGGGGAGGAAGTACTACAAAAAGTTCATGGGTTGAGAAAAGGACAGACAGATGACTTACCAATTACCCTCAAAGGCAACTCAGACTTTATTTGGGGAAATTATTTTAATTTATTGCCAATTATTAACCTATCCTAGAGTAGGATAGTGAGAAAAAACCCCAAACTAATCCTGCCACTTCCCAACCCCTCCCTTCTTCCCAGGCTCAATTTCATTCCTAAGTCTTTTACCTCCTCCTCCCAAGTGATACAGGGGGATGGAGAACAGGGGTTGTGGTCAGTTCATAACATTTTGTTTCTTTTGCTTCTTCCTTCTCACACTGTTCCCCTACTGCAAAGGGGGTGTCTCTCTCTCAGGAGATACTTCTTCACAAACTTCTCCAATGTGGGCCTTCCCATGGGCTAGAGTTCTTCACAAACAGCTCCAGTGTAGGTCTTTTCATGGGCTGCAGCCCTTAGGAACAGACTTCTCCAGTGTGTGTCATCTTCCAGAAAACCTGTTCCTACATGGGATCGCTCCCCTGTGGTCTCAGTTCCTGCCAGGAAACTGCTCCAGCATGAGCTCTCCATGCTTCTTTCAAGGCACATCCACCTGCTCCAGTGTGGCATCCTCCACGGGCTCCAGGAGGACAAACTGTGTCATCATGATTTTCTCCATGGTCTGCAAGGGAATCTTTGCTCCAGCACCAGGAGCACCTCCTCCCCCTGCTTGTTCACTGCAGGGTTATCTCAGCACTCTCACAGTTGCCGTGGAGCAGTTTTTACCCTTTCTTAAATATGTTCCCACAGAGTACTTACCAGTGTTGCTGATGAGCTCAGCTGTGGCCAGCGCGGGTCTCTTTTGGAGCTGGCTGGAGCTGGCTCTGTTCAACATGGGGGCAGCTCCTGGTGTCTTCTCACAGAAGTCACCTCTGTACCCTCCCAAGCTTTGCCAAACCCAATACACTGGTTAGGAATGTATCCACCAACAGTGTCTTCTTGGGGTACCTGTCTCAAACTTCTCAATGGAAGGAACCATCAGAACTCTCTGGAGACCAGCCCCTTCATCACCCAGAATGTGGGTGGTACTAGGACTGCATGATCAGTGATAAAGGCCAGGGGAAATTTTTATCTTGGGAGAAGTCCATCTCTATTAGAATATTATAAGCCTTGAAAAATCTTTCTAATTTCCCTTTTACACAAGGCATGAGATGCCTTTGCTAGCCACAAGAAGGGCACCATGACACAGGGAAACAGGAAGAACACTACAGCCTCAGCAGGGTGGATCCCCACCAGCTAAAAAACATTAGACCTCACACAGGCATAGGCACACCCAACAACAGCTTCCCCTGCCATCCCATCATTTGCCAATCCCACCAGAGTTCCCTGGGTTGGCCTCAATAAATGTAGATAGTGAAACCTTTCCTGTCAGGGTTACTTGTGTCTGAACCTTTCTGTACTGTGTCCACTGACAGTCTGCAAGGAGGGTGCAAAAGTTGTACCCAGCAAGTATTTCCTGGCTAATAGAGTTAGGTATTAGGCAAGCAGGGCTAATGTGCTGCTAGGCTAAGTACTGCTTATTGGAGCAAAGTGAACACTGATGGTGCTGAATTTATGTTTCCCTATCTCTGCTTTTTATCTCAGGACTTTATCTTTTTTAATGTCATCATTTTTTCTCTTGCATGCTTGAACTCCTAACTTTTAAGATGTGAGTAACTTCATTCTGTCTGGGTTTTCACTTTTGTAGCTTGTGTGGCTTTAGCTTGCGTATTTCTCACAGCCTAGGAGTAATTGTGCCAACCCAACTGAGTTAAGTTCATACACCCATGCTGCGCCAAAACCAGTCCCTGAATCACTGATGGTTGAATCTCTGGATCACTGATGTCTAGTGCTGGTAAGGACCTGTGGGGCCAGCTACATTCATCTTGCTGCGAGGACTAAATTTTTTCTTTAACACGGGGTGGCAGCTCCACTAGGTTCCCAGCAAATTTCCAGTGCTTTACTACCTTACCTTTTAAAAGATTTTTCTGCTCTCTTGCTTAACTATCCCCTGCTTCAGTTCAAACCCATTACTTCTTGATCTCTTTGGTTTGAGAACAGATGATTCAGTAGCTTGCTGTAGTGCTACGTGTAGAGGCTGCCAAAGGAGCAATTAACTCCTCAAAGAAATCTCTTGAGGTATTTCTGTAAGCTCATTTTTCTGTATACTTATCAGTAGGATTTTGTTTTAGAAGATGGGACCAAAGTTACAAGGCATTCAGCATTGTTTTTAGTTTGTTATGAAAGCTGCAGAATGTTTTTCTCAGCTGGCAGCTATCTTCTTTAGCCGGGAGCTCAGTATCCCACCTGCACCATGATCTGGGAACCACCTGGGTGTGCGAAGCAGACTTCAGAATTAAGGGCTCTTCTGAGGTAGGGAGCAACACTATAAGCACCCCTGATCTAAATTTCAGTGGACTTTATGATAGAATAACCTTTTATGTGTCCAGGCAATTGAAGTTAGCTTTACCTGAATATATTTAACCTTTCCCTAGATAAACCCAACATTGTTGTGGCTAGAGGATATTGAACCCACTGAATGCAGATGGTTACTCCAGAATTTTCTCCTCAGTCTCTCACATTGGGAAATGAGGAAGACCTTGATTCTGATAAAACGTCACAAACTTGAGCAGGGAATAATTTGTGAGCTTTTGAAGGTAGAGGTCTGAACTGTTTGACCAAAACACTGTGGGATTTCACTGTTGCAGGTTGGTTGGCTTCTTTTTTTAGCTCTTTTGCATTTTCTTTGTCATATGGGCAGTGCAATCCCCCAGACCACTTCAAAGGAAGTGCTGTACCAAGAACTGGGGAGACCATGGGTGTGACATAGGTAAGATTTTTGCATATTGGCATATAATTGCTACATCTTTTTGTATCGATGTGGAGTTGTTGCATGCCGAAAGTAGAATCCCAGGAATACTGGAAGGGACAAATGGTATTCACAACTCTGCCAGGGAAGGGAAATAAAACTTTGAATGACCATAAGATAAAATCTTCTTACCCTCAGAGACTTTATTTAGCTGTTGGTACAGATAACTGTTTTTTTCAGCACCTTCTTCGATCAGCTTAACTTCAGTGAAGCAGTTTCCTTCACTGAAAACTGTTCCTGATTCTCCAGAGACTTTTCAAGCTGTTCTCAGGGAGCTGCTGCTTGACTAGACCAGGGAAAGCTGTTACTGGTTTTCAAGCAAAATCTATTTCAAAGTGCCTTCTGCCGTCTGAGTATCCCCTCTGTCCTCCTCAGCCAGAAGATTTATTGCACTATAATTGTGCTAAAAAAAATAATTTGCAATTAAAGGAAAACCTATGCTAGCGGTAAAAGATTGTTTTGGAACTCGGAGATTAACTTGAACTATGAGATGCTATCTCTGATAGGTACTTAAAGTAAATTGCTACAGTTATTTGCATGTTCTGCTCTATTCAGTGGGAGGTGTCTCAGAACGAAGCTGATGTATCTTGCTGCTCCAGATATGAACTGCCCAAACCAGATAAAAAGAGCTCACAGTAATATCTGGTACAAGCTAAGCAGAGAAATCACTGCAACGGACCCATCCACAGAGAACGAGCCACTTCTATGCTTTCTGAATTTTCCAGATGGTAGGTCAAATTTTTATATTGTCATTTAACCAGAAATAATTGAAGTATTTGATAAGAAAGTTTATTTCAGTTCACTTATGTGCTTCTTTATCTCAAGAAATAATATTAGATTAAAATAGGGGGTATGCTTCTATGATAGACAAATAGTGTTGGGACTAACATAAAAATTTATCATGTAGTGAAGTGTATTTAGAAATGGATTTTGCCATCAGTTTCCAGGCATATGGTTTTACTAATTAGTCAAAACCAAAGAAAACCTTTACTGTGCAAATAATTTTTCAGAGTTTAGCATATTTATGTGTATTTTTTTTGCTTAAAAATATTTTTTAAGAATAATGTATATATCAATTCTAGAATTTCCATGATTTAATACTGAACTTCCTAAATTTTACACCTACATCTGTAACTAGTGTAATTGTTAACTCTTGTGAATGTTAGTTCTGGAATAAGTTCAGTTTTACTGTTGCAATTTTAATAGGATGTTTTCAGTCAGAATGGATTTTCTGGTTTGATAGAAGAATGAAAATCACTTTCAAAAGGTGTATGGGTTGTATGTATTTATTAGTAAAAAAATCTCACACAACTGCTCTTTCATGTAAAAAAGACTTTCTTTACATTGTAAAGTCTTAAGTATTTTAGGTAGACATTGCAATACTATTTCCAAGTTTTGTTAGTATGCAAGGTAATGTTTGTAACTTACATAAACAGTATTATAAACATTTTGTTGGCAAATACAATTTTGGAAAGAAAATCAGAAATACGTTACTAACACAGCTGCCTTCGGAGAAGCAATGAGTTAACCCCCACAGACTGCTGCTTCTGCAACATACATAGTGTGTTCCCCTTTCTCTCACCTTCCTTTGACACTGGATCATTAGGAACAGGGTTTTGACATACTCGGGTAGTTATCCCAAATTTTGGATCTAGTGCTCTTTCAGCACCACACTGAAGTTTTCATTTACAGAGCTTAGGCTTATCCTCATACCATGCAGTTATTCTAAGCTATAGGAAGAAGCTGTAAGGCACTATAGAACCAGCCCTCCTCTTGCTATTTTCTGTCTAGAACTGCAACCTCTGCTTCAGTTCATATTGAGGTAATTTGGTGTTTGCTGCCAACTTTGGAAAATGCAAACAGAATCACTTTACTTTCTTAATTGCATGAGCTCTTTTGTTTTCCAGGGAACATTCCCCTTTAATGAGAGCCCTGTATATTGTACATACTCACACACGCAGGCTCCAAACTCTACTTGAACTGCTGCCAGTACACAGCAACTTAAAAATGGAGAGAAAAGCAACAAAGCAATCATCAAATTTGGTGGGGAGCATCTCAGCTCAAATATTTTGCATTCTTTTGGTGCAGGCTGGTAGCCCAGTATGTGTAAGGTCTCTCAAAGACATATTTTTTTTCAGTAAACAGAAGGCTATCTGCAACAACTGGCAAGTATGGAGATAGGAAATGACGAATTTCTTACTCCTGAATTATTCTGGTACTTGTTAGAAAAGTTGGTGAGACCAAGTAACTGGCTGTCTCCCTTCCTGGACAAAGCTCTATCTCAAAAATGGTGAAAGCTCATCTTCTTGCAACTTTCTGGTAATCACCAGCCTTCCATTTCTAGGACTGCAATAGCACTGGCAATAAGGGACTTGCCAGTGTCTCCAACTGTGGTATTACTTGTGGCCAAATTAATAATAAACCCACAAAAATAAAATATCAAAGGAGACAAAAAAAGCTCATTTCAGAAAGATTCCAAACTTAGTCTCTGAAATGATTTTTCTTTAAAAATCAATCAGTTTACTTTTTGTCATCTTTCTGAGGTATCACTCACTTAAACAAAATAGCTCTGAAAATAAAAGGGCAGTTAATATAACTGCTGGCATACCTTGTTGGGGGCAATTAAATGGGGAAGAAACCCAAACACTTGGTGGGATAAGGCTTCCAGTAGAGACGGAATATTCTGGGTATTTTTGCTCCCCGATAGTGTTAGAAATAACTTATAGGAACAAGCCTCATACTCTAAATGATGAACAAAGGTGAATGCTTTGCTCTGCTGATGGTGTGAATTTCATTGTGTGCTGTTTTGTGCTGTATCTTTCTCTCCTAAGGGTCTGCATAGTCCCAGGTCACTCATTAACCCTGTTCTGGGCCACCTTGTTCATTCCTTCCAAGGCAAAACTCTTGGTGTTAGTGTTGAAAAGTACCCTTTCAAAATCTGTTCACCTGGCCAAAGGTTTCCGTAAAATTAAAGAAGTCAATAGATTTGTGCTTGTACATGGTGCTTTTCTCCAGCACTAATGAAAGCAAGTAGCTCCTCACACATAATATTTCTTGGAGCTCTTGACTGGTCACTCACTTCCTGCAAAAGGCATGGCATCAGCTTTGCTGTGACAATAATGCTGAAATGCTGCTTTTTTTGGTCTAAACCTCATCTTTTCTGTGATTCTTGAATATCCCTGCATAATACCTACAATGAAATTCTCACAGTTTTCTAACACTAAGTTTTGTTACTGTTTTTTCAGAGTTTAAGAATAACTCTCTGGATATTATTAAACCTTCTAAAAGAAGAAACTTCCCATATCAATACAAAGCTGGTGATATTTCTGAAAGCTCAAAACTGAGTTTGCTCTGAATTTCAGACTTGGCAGAAACATAGGACTTGATAAAGCTTGTCAATGTTTATTTAGTCTGAAAGCTTTTGGCACTGAAATAAAAATTCCTTGCAGTAAGTGTGACAACAGTACTTACATTTCTTGCCTGATTTTCACCACTCCCCTTGTGCTCACTATCTGCAAGATAAATTATAATTCCTTTGTACTGTCTGTAGTACCCTGTGACTGCTGCTTACTCATACATGACAGTAGAAGCCACTGCTCTGTGATCTGCAGTGAAGAACTGCATTCAAGGCTTTTTGATGGTAAGTAGAATGCTTACATCTATGTAGTATAGCTGGATTGCCTGGCTGCTGTCTCCTGAGATATTCCTGGATGAGGTCTGTTTAATGCCCGTGATCAACTGGTCAGTTTTTTTAACAAAGGGGTTTGCTGGAGAGTTCTTGAGCCGCGCCATGAGGTGTAAATTACAGCTGGTGCACATTAGTTAGACCCAAATGAAAACATCAGTGAGAGACAGGATCTGCTCTACTGCTGTTACATGAGTACAATATATGCTCCTTTACCTACCTTTCCAGTCCATTTTTTCAGTTCCCCTTTACCTTAGCATTGTTTACGACACTCACCTGGTTTTGATCTTACTGCTAAACACTGACGTAGAGAAGCTGTCACTAAAGATAACTTCCCTTTCATAAAAAGACAAAAAAGTATAGTGCACCTAAGCAATTGACTGAATGTAACCTTAATTCAAAAATATTATTATATTTTTATATATTTTATAAATATTTTTATATTTTTAATGTTATATTCAAAAATATTTTCAAACCCAGCATCTGTTCTTTTCTAAGTTGTGGTATAGTTTTTCTGCACTTGACTGTGGAAAGAATGCCAATGTACATTTATCTTCATTTAAAAAGAAAAAAAGGCAAGCAAACTAAAAGAGGCTTCTGCCTGAGGAGCACCACGGCTCCCACTAATCTGTCATAACTGTAGTTTCAGTGATGATAGAAAAAATAACATCACCTCAAAGCTGCAAAACCCCTGCTATGTACACACACACTGTACAGAGCAGCTCACATGATGCAGTTTATCACCGCATAATTTTCTGTTCAATTTTCTGATGTACATTGATACAGCATAACTGATGCAGTCAGAGTATATTCTATGATATCAATGTTTTTCTTCTTAGTTTAGAAATATGATGGGGCATATAGATCTGATCCTCCTATCTACCGTCCTCTCCGTTTCCATGACATCTGAAACATGTAAGTCACGTTTTAAAAATACTTTCTGATAAGATTTGTTCTGTAGAAATGCGTAGGATGTTTCCAAATGGGTGGCTATGTTTTTAAGCCTAAAATTAGTGAGTTCACCTCAAGCCAGAAATCACACCCTAAAAACTAGCTTTTAATGTGTTTTCTCTGTATAATAAAATGCACCAAGCTCTGTCTATTTCTATGACAGTAAGTCTAGGTTATACTTCTGCCATTTGACACCTCTGCAAGCAGAAGGAAAAGGGTCTTCTTAAAAGAATCTGAGAGTAGCTGGTGCTCCAGGTCCCAGCTGGGCACAAACTCCAAGAGTGTGCTTCAATCGCACTGAGCAGCGCACATACATATGCACGCTGCTGAATCAGGGGTGTAAATGGCTGCTGTGCTCCATAGAAATGCTCTTTAATGTCCCGAATTTGGGAGTGTTAATTGAAATATGCAGTGTAACAATAATGTTTCCCAGCACACAGGGAATGTTCAGAACAGTAAACTCTTTCTGATGGGCCAGCTCTGCTGACTCAGTTATATAATGCTGACCAGTGACACAGTGGTTCACAGCACTCATGTACTTCTCTAGCTGAGATGCTTCTTTGTCTGAAAAATTCTGTAAGATATGATCTCTAAGTATTTCTTCATATTGTCAATTTTACCATATGAATGCTAAGATTCAAGCAAATTAGATTTATTAAGATGCCATATTCTGCTGAAGAATTTGAAGATGATTTTCACTGAGGTCACTGAGTTTAGATGAGGCCTTTCTTTTTCTATGTCTTCCCTCTCCACACTATTTTTCCCCAAAGAAAGGTGTATTTCCGATATGTTCCACCTTTGGTGGGGCAATGCTGCTTTTTCTGACCCCCCTGATATGTCCCACTGTCTTTGCAAGGCTTGTGGGTGGGAAAACTGTTAAAATGATGGGGTTGGGGTTACTCATACCTCGCGTGGCTAATTTAGGTGCCCAAATGAGTGAGTGAGACGACACTTAATATCAGTGGAGATGGATCACTTTAGAAAGAACCAGAGCAGAAGTGTTCATGTAGAGAGACTCACCTCCTGATGTGTGCACCTACACGTCTAAAGCCATGTCGTGGCTTTGACACTGGCCCAACACCAGGCAGCCACAAGAGCCACTTGCTCACCCTACCCTGCCACAGCTGGGCAGAGGAGGGAAAAGTCAAAAAAATTAACAAATGCTTTGTGAGTGAGATAAGGACCACTTATCACTTCAAGGGTGAAACAGGCTCAACTTAAGTTGCAAAGTGAATTTATTACTAACAGAATCAGAGGAGAATAATGAGAAGTAAAATAAGCCCTTAAAACACCTTCCCCCCTAGCCCCTCCCTCCTTCCCACCGACAACACAGGGAGGCAGGGCAGGGGGGTTTGGTCAGTTCATCATCAAGATTTCCTTCCGCTGCTCCAGGAGAAGAGTCCTTCCCTGTGAGGCCGTGGGGTCCCTCCCACGGGAGACAGTTCTCCGTGAACTTCCCAGTGTGGGTCCACTCTCATGAGCAGCAGCCAAACCGCACCTGCTGCAGCGTGAGTCCCTCCCACGGGCACACAGTCCTCCCAAAACTGCTCCAGCGTGGGTCTCTGCCCCCGGGGTGCAGTCCTGGAAGCAAGGGCGCTCTCTCTCCACCAGGTCTTCCCTGGATCACAGCCTCCTCCAGGCATCCACCTGCTGCAACACAGGCACCTCCCCCACGGGCTGCGGGTGGATCTCTGCATTCCCCGTGGACCCATGGACTGCAGGGGCACAGCTGCTTCACCATGGTCTTCACCACGGCCTGCAGAGGAATCTCGGCTCCGGCGCCTGGAGCACCTCCTCCCCCTCCTTCTCCACTGACCTTGGTGTTGCCACGTTGTTTCCCTCACATATTCTCACCTCCTCCTCTTCTCTGACTAGAATCCAAAACCTTGTGACTTTGTTTTGAGTTTCTTCTTAAATATGTCATCACAGAGGTGTTACCAGCCTCTCTCATTGGCCCAGTTCTGGCCAGCAGCATGTCCATCTTCAGAGCCATCAGCCACTGGCTGTGCTGGACATGGTGGGAAGCTTCCAGCAGCTTCTCACAGGAGCCGGCTTTGTGGCCCCCCAGCTACCTAAAACCAGGCCGTGCCAAACCAGTACCAGCCAGCTGGTTGTAACACTACCATAGAGTGTAATTTTTGATAGATACTCTCTATTTTGGTTAGCTGTTTGGTTATCTAATCTCATTTCAATGCTCCCTTATCTACTACAGTTCCTCTGCCAATCTCCATTTTTGTCCTGTTGCCATTCTTGCTCATAGTCTCATCTTTCTCTTCTCAGAATGCAATTTAGCTTTCAGATTAGTGTTCTTTTTCAGTAGCCAGTACACTATTCAGGTGCCCGAGCACTTAAATATTTGTCAAAATTGCTTGATTCTATTTTCTCTGGACCAATTTCAGTATTCAAAAATAGAAGTATACTCAGTTAAAAAAATAATTAAAAAATTTATTGTCTCAGTCCCAAATTTTCTTATGTATGAGAGTATGTAGTTTATTTTTCTTAGCTTCTTTTTTGTCTTAATTATTTCTGGCATCTTTTCACCTTCCCATCTTCTTATTAGACTCTTCCTTTCAGGCTGTTGCATTGCTTTCATTTTTTCACCCCATTTCCATGAAATTCAGAGAGAAGCTGTTCTTTTGTGGTTTTGTTTTATTCTACTATTTTTTTTTTCCCTTTAGGGATCTAATCTAAAGACTTCTCCTCTTAGGATTTTTTTCTTCCAGGAAAAAAAACCCCCAGATTTTCTTTTTCTATATTAAAAAGGGAGAACAAAATCACTTATCTAGTATATAAATAGGTATTCATTACACTGAAGTAAGGAAAGATATCTACATTAAAGCCGGTATATTTCTTTGTGTTTTAATTCATGTTTTGAATAAAAACAGTATTTTAGGCAAAGATTTACAAAATAAGCTCATTGTAAGAAATCACTATTTTTTCAATTAAATCCTCTTGCTTTTTAGTGTGTGTCTGCTTAGAATCTAGGGATTTTTTTTGTTTTTTGTTTGTTTGTGCCCCTCATGTTAATTACTGTTTTTGGAAACAAATGGCTCCATAACTCAAGGTCACCAAATTTTTATTGAAAAACAGTCTAGTGAAAATAAGCTTGCTATGTATCATGTCTGAAAGCCCAAGGAAGGTGGAGGCACAGGACTGGCCTACTGATCCAGGATTGCCAAGTTCCCTGTCTCAGTGGACAAAAGTTTAATTTATCTGAGATGTTAATCTTTTGTTCATTTGCAGTTGATCCTGTGGAAGGTGAAGCTTTAGTTATAAAATGTCCCAAATGGAGTTCATCTGTGAAAGTCACCTGGTATTGCATGGATACTAACAAACTAATTCCTGCAGAAGAGGAGGGATCACGGGTATTTTCCACAGAACGATTTCTTTGGTTTCTGCCAACTTCCAGAGAGGATTCTGGAAACTACACTTGTGTAACACATTTGTAAGTGCTGCATGGAAAGTGGAAGGTGTAAGACTAGCAAAAATATATATTTTGATAATATATTTTAATTATTATTTGTGGAAATGATGACTTTTTTTCATAAGTTTTCACCTTGCAACTGCTATTTTTATGACAGATCATTAAAATCAATCTGTAACTGAAATACAAAAACCATTCATATGTTTATAAAATGACTCACATTTATTATAAAATATTAATATATTCCACATAAAAGTGCAATCACTGACATATCTTATTCCATTTTTAAAGTTCAAATAATCGCACAAAGTCGTACAATGCGAGTGTGCAAGTGCATTCATACAAGCCAGGAGAATGTTTCCCAAGTCAGATTCGTTACCCAAATGACACTGGAAGAGGAAAAATTGTTTGTCCTACCATTGATAACTATAAGAATGCTACTATCGTCCAGTGGTATAAGGTAAATAAAACACTGATAGTACCAGTGTAGGCCAGAATACTGTGAAAAGCTCTTTGCAACCAAATAAATTTTTCCTTTCCAGGACTGCAAACTTCTTCAAGGACAGAGATACTTCAAGAAAGAAAAATATATTTATATTGAGAACCCAAGAAGGGAGGATGATGGTTTTTATACTTGTCAATTTATTTATACCCATAAAGGAAGTGTGTTTAATGTATCAGCAACAAGAATTTTCATAAGTGAGGGTAAGACAGTAATTCTGTAACTTGTGAAGATAAAAAGACTAATGTCAACTTAGAGCAAAGGAAACTCCTTTTGTGCATTAAAGAGAAAAGAAGTTTTGTTTGGTTTGTTTTATTATCTTAATTAAGATTTAGATCAGCTTCATTAGATGAATTCTGTGTATGGCCATCCACATAGAGCAAGATGGGGTAAAGTCAGATCTGGTCACATTCAGTTTTTTGTTTAAAAGATTCTGATGACTCTGGTTCTGATTCTGTGGTTGGCAGAGTTCTCTGGTAGCATATTTCTGAAATGAAGGATCTCCTCAGTGGGATGCCACCATGCTCTGCTTTCTGTTTTTTTGAGGATAGCACAATTTGTAGCTAGTGAGGACTGTCTGGTGATCACTCTATAATCATGTGCTGATGGCCTACAACTAAGTGTCTCTTGGTCCATCTCAACTATCTAACATTTATTTGATAGTAGGACTGAAAACACTTTTAGATTTGTCCTGAATGAGACAAAATGAACAAGATGTATATAGAAACAGAAAATGAGTGGAGCTCAGTGGTAACTATGTCTCTGTGATTTTGAACATGGCCAATATGACTGAGGTATGTGGACTTTGGGCTGCCTCTAGGATGCAGCCTCCTCAGGGAGGGTTTGTATTTGGATGGTGGTCTGGGGAAGGGCACACAGCAATCGGTAGTTTCAGATTGCATCAGCTTGCAAAACTTCAAAACCCATCTTCAGTTCCATAATCAGATCAGTAGAAAAATCATCAGAAAAACCTTTCTTGGGGGGTGGTGGAAGGCTTGAGTTTGGCTTGTGTGGTCATTTTGTTGTTTAGTTTGTTTGTTTGTTTGGGTTTTTAAAAGAAGTAATGTTAATTTGCAGACTAAATATCAGGCCTTTTTGCTCTGGGGAGGCACAGAGTCTGTGGGCAGAATGCAGGTTTGGAGTGTGGGAGCCTTGTCTGCTGTTTTTCCTGTTTTGAGATCTGTGTCCAGATCTCAGTAGCAGAGTTCTGATTATTCTGAGCTGGTCAGAAGAGAGATTTGAGCAGAGACCTAGTTCAGTAGCTGGGAAATGTTGTGCCTTGCCTCCTTTTCTACCTCTTGCTCTACATGATCATGATCATGCTCTACATGGTACTACTCTGCCTAACAATTTTTGTTTGAATGAACTTCCATCAAAACTTCTCTAACTGGTCTGGAATAGAGTTCTGTCTGGGTTACAACAAAAATTTCTGGTTTTAGCCCAAAGGCATTCAAATTTACAAAAGCCTTTGTTAGATCCAGGCAGATCTTGAAGTTTATCTAACTTTCCTTGGAAATCCTTGCAGAAAGAAGAGACTGCAACATAACGTGTGAAATCTGGTCTGGGTCTGGCATGTCTGCCCCAGGTTTTGCTAAATTCAAAGTACTTAATAACAACTTTGAGTTTTTATCAGACCTTAAAATTAGTATGCTGATGAGTGGAGCTGTTATGGTTTGTTAATATCACAGAACTATGATATACATTCCTGTTGCCTTGCAGATCCACACTGATCCAGAGGACTTTCTGCCTCTGAGTGTTGGCAGCCAAGAACTTAGCATAGTCAGATAGCCAGGAAGTTACTGGCTCTCCTGACTTCTATTTTATCCTATCCAGTCAGTCTGGGAAGCAGGGACTGAAATGTGTTCCTGCAGATATTTTAGGGAAATATGGGTTTCACAGAGGTGCCTTGAGATGGAAAAGCTTAATGACGAAAAGGTTAGAAAGCAAAGTGTTTGGAGTTACAATACTGCATAAAGGTACATATTAGCTATTTCATATAATGAATATGAATAATTTCTCAAATGTCTCTTAAAAAAACCCAAAACAGCTGAGAAAACACACAAGCCTATAACAGCATTTGCTTTTTTCCTCCACTCAGCAGCTAAAACAGTACTTCAAAAACGAAATTTTTTCATTACTTTCTATGTACATAGGTAAAAATTAAATAAATGGGGAGAAAATACTGAAAATGCTAGCATGTACATACTCCCCAGAGATATTTGCTTGTAGGAATAAAGCCAGATGATCCCAACAGGTATGTGAAACACTGTTAGTTTGCAGTTCTGTCTTATGATCATAAAATATTAACTGTACAGATTACAAACCTTATTTTACAAAATGCATTTTCACAACTTGCTAATATGTGCTTTTTTTTCCCTCTCTAATTTCTAAAGCAAAATACTCACCTCTACCACCTCAAATCATATTTCCAAAAAATGAAGATGTAATAAAAGCAGAGCTTGGTGAGTACAAAGTTTAATTTGGTTTTAAATTAACATTTTGTAATTGTCTAGCAAACATGAGCATCTTCAAGAAGAGGTAATGATGGAACTTTTCATCACAGTTTTGCACCATAATATTTACCAGATTTAATTCACTCCAGGCCCAGGGGTGTGAAGTTAGATATAACTGATGGGTTATTTAGGTATTAAGTGAAGTTTAAGGAGATTTAAATAACCTGTTCTACTCTCACTGGGGTAGACTAGGATTATTCACAGAGTGAATCATTGCATCTCAGCTGAAAGGTGGGAGCTTCCATCCACTTCAGTGAGGGCTGTAGCTAAATCCCTCGAAACTGCTTGATGGTACTCCTAAGAGGGAAGGATTGACTATTCTTGTGACTAGAGCTATGTGGAGCAGTGGCTGTGTCTCTTTTGAGGAATGAAGGAGAGCAAGGAACTGTTTGCTGGCCCTGAGGCTGAGGAACACTGCCTGTCTCATACCCGTGTTGGCTAGCAGCGATCAGACCAGACTGCTTGGAAGATACTGGGTGGGCTGAAGGCCAGGACCAAGCAGTGAACTTAGATGTAGCTGATTGGACAGCCCATGATGTAGAGCTTGTGCCTGGCTCCCTTCTGTTTGGGGCTGTAGATGTTCTCAGGGATTCAGAGTCATCCTGGGCAACTTGCACCCTCAGGACAAGGTGTTTCTGGTAGGAGTGAGAGTTGTCTGGGGTTTTTCTGTAGTCAGTGGAGAAAGGTAGAGCTCTCCAGTATGAGACTGAACCCATGCGAAATCTAAATAGATAATCCAGGATGCCTGTCTCCCAGGGAAAGTGGGATGAAGCTGGGCCAGTGAAATAAGGGATTTTAACTACCACTCTGCTGTTTCTGTGCTACAGCAAGACTGCTCTGGTAGCAGATACTGCAGGGGTCCACAGCCCTCTCTGTGCCACATGCTGGGGCTCAGACTTGCCATGTTGGCTCACATTCCCATTCTTTTTTTTCTTCTTTCCCCCAGTTGTTCTATCACTCAGAAATTAGATGGTCTCTGCTCCAGGACAAGCTTTCTCTAGTAAGATGGTTAGTGCCTAGTGCTCTGTGGGCTCTGCCAATTGCTCTGGCACTGCTTACATGGAGAAAATTCACTTTACATTAAAAACCTACTTGCTGTGCTCGTTTATTGTCTCCTGTTTGCAAAATTGAAGGGACTTCTCCATGCTCCCTAATACCAATTCATGATGTAACAATAGGATTTGATAATCTTATCTAAGCCCTGCTTAGATGCAGACTTACACTGAAACAATTTAACATGTTTTAACTATACCTTCTTTCAGTGCAATTGTGACTCTTGCTTTGGAATAAAGATTACTTATTAAATATTTCCCATTAGGAAATCTCCTGTTTTAGTTTTGCTTGGACTGGTTTACTTTACTTTTGTCCAGCTTGAATAAAATCCAAGATAAGGCTGCACAAAAGTCTTATGCAAAATAATATATACTGAAATTTAATTAGGTTATTTCTGTGTACATTTGTGTTTCAGCCAGTATATCTTTTCTATGCTCCACAACAGCTGATTACATGTGTCACGTCTCACAAGTAAGGGGTACATTGCCTTCAAGATAATAAATATAAATAATTCCTTTTGTAATCCTTGGTGTGTTATTAGATCATTTGTTGAAAAATTCATTTTACTATTTCTTTTTGTCTCTTCTATGTACCATTTTGTCAGCAGTAGTTCAGAAAAATATGTTAAAATTGTTATGACAAAACTCACAAGTTGTATGAAGGTTTGTAGAAAAAGATGTTATGAGGAAAATAAAAACATGTTTTTCATGAAGGAATGTTTACATCTCTGTATCTTGATTAGGTGCTGCTTTGTCTCTGAAATGTCAGGCCCGCCTAGGGATTAAGAAACAGCCACTGGCTGCTGTCAGATGGGATGTGGATAACATCCCAGTGAAAAGCCTTGTTTTTTCAAGATTTCATGAAGAAACTCATTTGTAAGTGCATATAACACAGAATAATCTTTCTTCTACGCAAACTGTGCCTAGCCATTAAAACCAATGGTACCAGCTCTTTCTCTTTCTATTAGTTTTGAAGGACGTGAGCAAGAATACTATGAAGAGACCACTCTGAATATAACTGAAGTCAAAAAGGAGGATCTGCAGTCAAATTTCACATGTATAGCATTGAACACAATGTTCAACACAAGAGTCACAGTGACATTACAACTCAAAGTCCAATCTGAGGGTAGGATTTTTTCATTTTGATTCTTTACACTTTGTACTCAGTTTGAAATATGTTGGTGAGTTTATTTTATTATTTGTTTCAGACAGTAAAAACGTTTCAGTTAATGAGAAGCAAAACCAGCCTGCTTCCCTACATGTTCAAGCCAGTTGCAAAATTCTCATGGCTGAGTCCTTGGGGTAAATTCTGTTGGGGAGAGAGGGGGACATTATTCAAACAGTATCAGCAAAAGATGAAATACGCATGACTGTATCAGCCCTGTGAGAAGACTATCCTGTTTCTAGGATATTTCTCCACTGTGACAAATCAAACTATTTATTCTAGTGTAAAACCACGGCAGAAAATAGGCAAACTTTAAAAACAAGAGTTTCAGCTGCTGGTTGGCCAGTTTGTTTGCTTTTCTTACTATACTGCATCCACTGTGGTGCCTTTTTTTTTGACTGAATGTTGTGTGACTTACCTCTTCAAAATCTCTCTTTATCTTCTCTGAGTGCAGCCGTGTTCACTCTGTGCCACACAGAGGTGTGAATATCACTTCAAAGGTGTTTCCCTGGTTTTGTTTTTAAATTCCTGGTTCTAATAGTACTTGAAAGAGAAGGAAAATCTAGGGCAGTAAATGATAGGGACAGGGATAATCCTTAGCTCATATGGGAATTTTCTTTTTTAATAGCGATAGCCAGATCCCCAAGCCAACACCCCTGACAACTGTTGCCAACACCCCTGAATCAGATTCCTATTGCAAAAAATGCTATTTTGTCTGTGAAGGCACAAGAAGAAGCTGTGATCAAAGGTTTCCTTTTTCATCCCTTTAGATATGCTGAACCACCAGGAATCATGGAATCATAGAATGGTTTGGGTTGGAAGGGACCTTAAAGATCCTTTAGTTACAAATACCCTGCCAAGGGCAGGGACATCTTTCACTAGACCAGCTTGCTCAGAGCTCCATCCAACCTGGCCTCAAACACTGCCAGGGATGGGGCATCCACAGCTTCTTAGGGCAACCTGTTCCAGTGCTTCACCACCCTCACAGTAAAGAATTTCTTCCTTATATCTAATCTAAAACGACTGTATTTTCTCGAAGACTTTGAAAAGAAATGTCAAGGCCTTTAACAAGGATTCGTTTTCTGTAAGAGTGTGGTGGGAAGAGTAAAATCAAGTGTACTGTGATCACAGGATGTGCACACATCCATGTCCTGCTGTATTCTTGACTGCTGTTGACTTTCTACAGGATCCTGGCTTCAAAGCCTAGACATATTCCCTTGCTGCCGCCTAGACCAGAAGGGGTGTAGGTCAATTGTAACAGCAAAATAGCACCCAGCAGGAAGGTGGCAGGAGATGTTTAAGGCAAGTTTGAGTGTAGCATCACTCAGGAAGCTGGAAGCACACCAGCTCTGCACTGAAGTACGTGAGGGTGGGAGTGTACTTGCAATGAGGGGGAAGGAAACTGAGTAACAGTTTCTGCTCACTAGCTCAACAATGCAAGTCCCTGATCACCCCCATATTACAGACTAGATGAAGGAGAGCATATAGCATGTTCTGTATTTATCCCATGAATCATTGAATCTGATTTCTGTTATAGACAAATCTTACTTTGTTTTTTATTCATAGATCTTGTGTAAATGTTCATGAAAGCTCTTGACTGTGACCCTGCTTTCACTGCCACCCTTTTTGTATGGGTATCTGTGCCCTTGTCTTTGTTGCTGCTGTTGACGAGGTGTCTGCTTCTGCTCAGCACTACTGGTGTCAGTAATGCTATGTCCAGAAGTGATTGTGCTCTGCTTTAGCTTTCTTCACTCAGTCCTCACACAGCTGAGCAATATTTATGCTAAAGCAATGCTGCTTATCTCTGACATTAATAAAAATGCTATAGGATTTGCTTGTGCTTCTCATCTTGTAAATGTGTAATAAAGACATGCACACTCCTTTTTTTGTGTTTTGTTTGTGTGTTTTTAATACGAATTTTTTTTCCCATTTTTTTCCAAAAATGTGATTGCTCCTTAGTGTTTCCCTCAGCACAACTAGTGTCTGCTAGCTACTATCCCATTAATGGGTTTTTTTACAGTCATTCAAAGCAGAGATAAAGTTCAGCCCAAAGCATCAGCTCTGTTCTTTCTCAAAGATGTTTAATGCTAAAGCTAACCTTTTGGCTCATGTTTGGTAGACTGATGTAGACAGGAACTCTAGACCCAGATCTCTGCCTTTACTGTCTGGAAGTGGATCAACCTTAGAAGCCAAGAAGACAGAAAAAACTGCTGCTCTTCTGGAGTTTGTCAGGAACTCCTTCAAAAGTTGCTTTCTGACATGTTTTCTCTGGCCTGTCCTATATTATTCTTTGTGAGCTCTTAGTTCTGTATTCCCATTGCTCTTAAATATAAATAGAAGATGGCTT
>WEIT01018807.1:0-10737 GCA_013389985.1 Dryoscopus gambensis
AATCACAGTCTCCAAGTCTCCAGAAGTCCTTGCTACTTCCATGTCAGAAGTACAGAAATGCAGTCTGTACCCATACCTTCAGTAATCGCCTCACATTTCTATGTTATATAAGAAAGTTTAGATATAACATCCTTCCTGCATTTTTTCTCTGGACTGGTGCGTAGTGCCATTCTTTTTGTCATCCCAAGCAAACAATTAATTATTTTGGTAACTTTCTTTATCAAAGTTTGCAATTTGTCAACCAAACTTTCAAGGACAAATGATGGTAGCAACAAAAAGCTTAGTATAGGTACTTGCTGTTTGTCACTGGAAAATTTATCAGCATAACCAATTACTTTCACTCCAAATTATAGGCCAAAACCTCACTGTCAGGGATCACATATTCTAAATAGCACTAATTATCCACACCTGTTCAATACATTTCTAAAATGCAAGATTAGAGGAGGTAAACATCTGGCAAGATTCTTGCAGCATCAAGAACTGGTTCTCTCAATCAGGGTTTATTAATTTCTTCAAGAAGTCAAAATGGTAGCACCATTAGTAACAGTATTTCAGTTGTGTGCTTTATCAATGAGAAAAGTAAAACTAACATACGGGTAAATCAAAAAGCTCCTCTTCCACTTTTTCAGCGTCTCAAATGCTGAAATGTTACAATCTGAATTGTACAATCAGATTGTTTTCAGAAATATTCATGAAAGGTATACCTTCAAAACGAGTTCCAAGACAACCAATTGAAACAGCAGCAACTTTAACCAGAAAAATAATTCAAATATTCTTCTGGCTGAGTGGTGTTACCAAACAAGTTATATTTCTTTAAGAAGAAGTCTATGCAGCAGTGGGGGAAGATCTTGGAAAATTCTTTTAACTTTAGCACAATAGTGTATGATCCCTATATTAGTGGCTAATGCTTAGTTTTGTACCATACAGTGCTTAGTACAAATACCAGAGATTAATGTGGCCTTGTGTTAACTCTCTACATCTGTGACTAACAGGTCTTGTGCCAGCCAATGCTTCCTTATTTACTTATATTAGTGATCAGTTTTTACTAGCAGATATCTTAGTTCTTAGAAAAAGGATTGTGTGTCAGAACTAAGAATGATAAAGAAAATACATTACAAGCTGATCTCATATTTGAAATAGTCTCAAGGAGAAAAGATTCATCAGAAGATCCATAACCACATCCAAACAAGTCCATGGTAATAATTAGCATATATGCACAGATTCAGGAAATCTGATGAATATCTATTTGTCTTGGGGTGATTTTATGATAATACTGCATTTCCCTATCATCTGCTTTATGCCCAGAAATGGGTCCCGCAGCCTTAAGTCGGGTGCAGGACAACGGGGAGAGAAGCCGGGCAAATTCTTCAGTGTGGTTTGTGTTCAAGGACTCATACACACCCCCCTGCTTTCTCACAGCTGCAGAGCCGAGGGAGCACCTTCCTGCTTTTAGCTAGCCTGTTAGCTGAGGCAAGAAATTTTCCCATACCGGCATACTGATATCCCCCGGAACTTCTTCTTCCCCTTCATCTGGAACTGTTTGGCCTAGCTGTGATTCTAGAACCAGATGATCAGACCCTGTGGACTGGCAGGGAGGCTGCAGGAATGCCTTATCCTGGCCTCAGACCTCGGGAGGGGCCGAGCCAGCTACAGAGGGAACTTGAAAACCAACCAGCTTTCTCTGCATCGAGGAGGTTTATTATCTGACATTACTCATTTGTTCTCTGTGCCTTGCTGGCACTCTGCTTGTTAAATAGTTCTTTTCACTTTGATCCAAGAAATTCCTTTCGTATTGGTGGGGGAGGGATGCTGAAACCTGCCTTCTGTGGAGGAGATGTTCCTTTCAGAGCGTTTCCCCCTAAACTTGCCTCAAACCGAGACACTATTAGTTTCAGGAATATAACCTGTTCTATTGGGTTATTGGGCATGAATACTTTGAGGAGAATTCCCCAGTANGGGGGCACTGAATTTGGAAGTACCACTCCTAAACCACGACACCATGTTATGCAGGGTTTATCCAGCCAGGTCTTGAAAACATCCAAGAATGAAAAATGTACAGATTCTCTGGGCTTTTCCAATGCTCGACTGCCCTGATAGTGAAAAAAGTTTTCCTTATACCTAGTCAGAACCTCCCATTTCAATCTAAGTCGATTGTCTCTCATCCTTGCTCCACAACACTGTGGAAAGGCTGACTCAAGCCTTCCTGATAATCTCATAGGTATGAGGAAACTGCTCTAAGGTCTGTCTGTCCATTGTGTGTCATCCCATCTGTGTGTCCCTGTCGTCATCATCATCCATGTCCCCTCTCAAAGACTTCTTGTAGCCAGGCTGCACAACCCCAATACCCTCACCTTCTCTGGAATCTCCCCCATCTTCTCTTTGCCCTCTCCACCTAATCTGACCACCCATAAAGACTTAGTTTTGTTTCAGGATTAAAGAGAAGAAAATACTATTGCATCTTTTTACTATTGCCATGTAAATACATAAGCACTGAAAACTTAAATTAGCAAGAATATGCCCAAACGCCTACCTTACTATAACTCATCTATCTCAGTCATTGCTTCTTAGGGAGAATATTAAAAACAGCAGTATGCATTACATATTTTAGCATAAAGAATTATTTTCTCACCTGGCTGACAGTTTACCGTATTCCTTCTCCACAGCTAAGGTTTTCAGGCTTCATTTATGCTATATATATTGTGCTCATTGAATTACTTTTAATTTCATGTTCATAAAATTTGATGATTGCAATCAAGACAAGCATTGCATGTTAAAACACTTTTGAGCTGGTTAAGAGTTCAATATTTGTAATGCTGCCTTTAAATAATTTCTTATGTAGAGCAACTGAAACCATTCCTTTAAAGAATTTAATCCTCATATTGGAAAGGATTTAAAATTAATCTGTCCTTCATGTATTTGAGCTTTGTTTTGAAGTATGATTAGTCAATTTTTGAACCTTTCAAAATTTCTTCTGAATCAGGGCTCAAAATAATTTTGTATCCAAAACTTAATGACATACTCTTTAGTACTATTGGAATACAGAAGTTGGGAGAACTAACTAAATACCTCTTTAAACTCTGTTTTTTTAAAATTAGGAAAAAAATACATTGATATATATGACTGCTAGATTACCTTTAAGGGTTCCATCACTTCCAGATGGAGAGCAGACTGACTGTGGTGACCTCAAGGAAAAAGATGCAGCATTCCTTACTGAAGGATCGCCATCCTAAAGTGACCATGATAAAAAAAAAATCATGAACACTTGATAAAATAAAGACTGAAATTAGTACATATACTGATAAAATGGATTGGATGAAAAAGCATACAAAAATATTAGAAAAATATTTATTTATATAAAAAACTTTGTAATTTGGACTGCTATTAGACTACTATATAGGCAAAATTCCAGAAAACAATCAGCCTTAAGAATTTAGAACCAGAACATGCACTCAAAAATAAATCCATGTATTTGTCTTCCAGCTAAATAAGCACTTTTGGTTGACATTAAGATTCCATTTAGAAGTTTTTTGTTACATATAGTAAAGAGCTGAAAAACAGAAAGATGAACTCTCTACAATACCAACTGAAAGAAATTGAGTATAATAAGCAGATTTTTCTTTTTTTAAACAATTTCCGCATTGTTAAAATTAGCGTACCCTTAAAGTTTATTAGAATGCCATCTTACTTTTACAGTTAAGCAAAGCAAAACTTTGTATTCATACACTCCAGCTTAAACACATCAAGATTGAACAAAATCTGTAGCACACCCATTGTGGCAACTGAGATAGATGGATAACAACGACACACTCCCTCTGACAATGGCCAAACAGCCAATTTCCACACACATAGCAGTAGATCAGCCACTGAACATGTTATGCCTTGTGAAGGCATAGTTCACACTGCTTAAGGATAAAGAAAATACTTTGATATTTATGAACTGAAAGTGCTTACAAGGCAAAGAATATAAATTCATAAGAAACCAGATTTCATCAGTTTCATCATACATAGGCATTTACAAAACAAATCTATTAGATTTTTTCCCCTCCCACAGCAAAATGAATCTAAAACTCATGATGTGCTATTAATTACACTTATTTTTCTAACTGCTTGCAAAAAGACTTGTTGCCTGGTGAGAAAGCCTCATGTGCAAAGAAATCTAATATTCTGATTCAATGCAATAAAAAGAACTATACCTTAAACTTACATGTTTTTTATTGCAAGTCAAAATGAATTAATTTGCTGATGTAACAGTTACTTGTTTATTTAATACACTGAAAGTAAGGAGCTGATTTTTTTCAAACATGAATTATCATTGAATTATAATAAATCTTAAACCCGCCAAAATACTGGGGGAAAAAAAAGCTTAGTAACTTTTTAAGATATATTTTTCATTAGAACAGGAGAGGTCCTCTACCCATGGACTGCCAAGGACAAAGGCAAAGATGACTTTTATTAAATTAACTAAACTAACTAACTAGGTTAATGACCTTTCACGTACACACATGCCATTCCTGAAAATTTGTCAGCTATTGTAGAAGTCCTCATTTACTGCTTCCTAGATCAGAACTTCATCAAATGGTGAAATGTAAGCAACAAACTTATATTCTGGGCATATTCTCACGAGCACTTGCAGCCCAGAAAGCCAACTGCAGCCTGGGCTGCATCAAAAGCAGTGTAACCCAGCAGGTCAAGGTAAGTGATTCTGTCCCTCTACTCTGCTCTGGTGAGACCCCACCTGCAGTGCTGCCCCCAGCTTTGGAGTCTCCAGCAAAGGAAGGACATGGACCTGCTGAAGTGAGTCCAGAAGAGGTCACCAAGATGATTAGAGAGATGGAGCACCTCTGCTATGAGGAAAGGCTAAAAGAATTGGGACTCTTCAGCCTGGAAAAGAGAAAGCTCCAGGAAGACCTTAGAGCAGCCTTCCAATACCTGAAGGGAGCCTGCAACAAAGCCAGAGAGGGACTCTTTATCAGGGAGTGTAGCAATAGGACAAGGAGCAAGGGCTTAAAGCCGAAAGAGGGTAGATCTAGATTAGATGTTAGGAAGGAATTCTTCCCTGTGAGGGTAATGAGGCCCTGGCACAGGTTGCCCAGAGAAGCTGTGGCTGCCCCATCCCTGCAAGTGTTCAAGGCCAGGTTGGATGGGGCTTGGAACAACTTGGTCTAATGGAAGGTATCCCTGCCCATGGCAGGGGGTTAGAACTAGATGGTCTTTAGGATCCCTTCCAACCTAAACCATTCTATGATTCTATGAAATAATTTTTTGGAGTCAGAGGCTGGAAAAGGAAAAGACTACAATATCCATATTGTACTAACTGATGGTTGGTGTGTTGGATAAAGCTGAGGTGATGACAGATCCTAAGAAATATACACACACTACTGCTAAATATTTTAAGAGACTTCAAGCTACAATGTGTACATGTATTTTTTTTTTAATTTAATACAATCCTATTTACCACCTTCACATAAACTGAGTGTTTTCATGAAAATGAGATCAGAAAAATTCACCCTGGAACTCTGGCTAAATCAGTCTCAGAACTGATAATAATAACATTCAGAATTTGTGACTCCACAGCAGATTCAAAAAGTGAAATGCAGTTCCTTCAAAAGGATGGTAAAGAGCTGTCCACAGTATTACATATTGTCTGTATGATTTAAGTGCATACTAGAAAAACAATTTATCTATAAGGACTGAGATAATAAAGAGGCAGCATTCCAAAGTGAATTTGTTAAGAATAAGTACCACCAAATCAAAACAATTTTATTCCATAAAGCAATGTCTTGTGGATTAAGAACTGAGTGTCATGTCTCAACTTTTTAATGACTTTCTATATAGCTTCTCATAACAATTTCACTAACAAGCTGTAGAAGTATGGTCTAGACAAAAATACTGCAAGACTGCAGTATACTCAATTGTAAAACTGTTCAGAATATCAGTTGTTTCTTGGTAAAAATGGATGTACAGAACAGAGGTGAACAAAAGCAGCTTTCCAGAGCACTACCTTAAGAATAGTACCATAAAGTATTTGTCATTAACAACTTTTCATGTAACGTATTTTATTAATCTAAAGATCATGATGAGCTTTTGGTGTTGAGTGTTTGAGGCCCACAACTGCTTTTAAAAACAGAATCAAAATTTACACTTTTCTTGACTAAGTGGAATAATCTTTTTAAACAAAAGAAATTCAGAAAGAAGCAGCACAAACTTTTTATTTATCTGAGAAAGAGCAATTGTAACAACATGAGAAGAGAGGTAAGCTCTACAGAAAGACAGCAATATCTTTATAACGGCTTGCAACACGAATCTAAATTATCACCAAAGGAGCAGCTATATTCATATGACAGTAGTATACAATGTCATCTACAGTACTTTTCTGACTACTCATCCTTCTAAGTCTTTAAATAGAGTTGTATCTATGACTTAGGGTGGTACAACATCAAGACAAATGCAGACCAATTAGAATTCAGATAAAAAAACATCAAAGACAATTAAAAGCTCAGAAATTATTACTTATACAAAGATGATAGAAAGAAATGGTGCTGTTCAGTCTGTAGAAGATTAGATAGGTGCAAGACACAATAATATTATTTGATATGTAAATGATTGCTAAAAATAAAAAAATAAAAACTATGTGAATTGTTTGTCCGTGCCCATTGGAAAGAAGTCAAGAAGTGTCATGCCTAACTGCAACAAAAATGATTCAGGCTAAGCATTAGACGAAAACCTTTGTAGCACTAAGAATTTGAACAGGTTGCAGGGCAAGACTAAGGAAACTCCGTTACTGACATTTTAACAAAAAATGAGATGGAAGTTATTCAGAGTGATACTGGTACATCTCATCCAACATGAGGTTAAGAAGATGGGAAGCCCCCAAGCCCTTTACTGCTGTATTTTCTAAAATCTCTGGAAATCTTCCCAACTTTTGTACTAGATATAAAGAAATTATTACTTATTTTGATTAACAGACTATATTGACATTCATTTTCAAAGAGCATAACTTGAAATTCAAACTTAAAGGGATAGCATATGAGACAAAGAACAACATACATTAGTGAGGTTTTTCAGGACAGATTATATTTACTTTCCACATACTCTTTCAATATTTTTCAGGGAAGGGTCCTGCCACTTTCTCCAGAGTTTCAAATGCCTCATGAAAAACCTCACCTTTGGCTATTCCAGCTTAAAACTGCCGCATTCAGAAGCATCCTTGCATAAAAAAGTTTAGACTTGAAGAAAGAAACAAGAATGAATGCTTATTTTGGCCCTGTCAGAAAATATCTTTGAATAAATTTCTTCCACCTTTGTTCTGAATGACAAAGTGAGATGATAATTTTTCTTAACAAGTACCTTTGAGAGCACTGAAGTCTGTACTACAGATTTGAGAAGATTGCTAATTCTTCTTGCTAACCACTATACATGCAAGGACCAAGTATAGAGAAATCTCCATGGAGAGGTCTTATAAATATCTAAGAAAATAAAAGCATTCTTTCCAAATTATTCAGAAAATAATCAAGTACCCATTAACAATTTCTGGAAGAAATATAACTTATTTCTGGAAAAGAGTACAAAATCATATAGTTTCATAAGGTTTGTTACTATTTCTTACAGATGTTTTCCTAGAAGAACTATATGGAAACAGGATGGTAAATATATGAATTCTTCTCTTTGGAAAGCAATGAACTAAAAATATTGTGGAAGACTTTTCTCTATACAGATCTTTAGAAGTTGTCTTAGGTTAAAAAAAAAAATCCAGTATTCCAGAGTATTGGGAAAGTAGAGCAAATGAATAAAGGATTTTGATAAGTAATCGATCTTGGGTAATGGAGACCACAGAATATTTTATGAGCTCAACAGAAGTAAAATACTTCATGTTAACTTCTCATAGAGGAATTTATAGAACTAAATTTTTTTTATGAAAGGAGATGATAGCAAGAAAACAGCGCAACTATTGTGTTTGCATAGCTAAAAATATAAAAATTACATAACAAAGAAAGGATAAAGTCCAGCCGAGAACTTTTGGATAAAACTTCAGCTGCTCTGGTACCTTTACTGGAGCAGAAGTGAGGGGAAAATTTCTGTAGCAGGGAAATTTTACTCCATTGAGTAAGTAAATAACCAACCAAAAGAAAAAATATACCTTCTGTCATGTCTCAAATAATTGCCTGAGTTGGAAACAAAATGTGTCTTCCTCATTCAGATTCTGTTAATCAGACAGGTCTCATTCATAAAATGTCCTGAGTTGGAAGAGACTCACAAGGATCATCAAAGTCCAACTCCTGGCCCTGCACAGGACACCCCAACAATCCCACCCTGTGCCTGAGAGCATTGTCCAAACACTCCTTGAGCTCTCATAGCCTTGGGGCTGTGACCACTGCCCTGGGGAGCCTGGTCCAGTGCTCAATCACCCTCTGTGTGAAGAAGCTTTTCCTAATATCCAGCCTAACCTTCCTGACACAGCCCCAGCCATTCCCTCAGGTCCTGTCACTGGTCACCAAAGAGAAGAGATCAGAGCTGCCCTTCCTCTTCCCCTCAGGAGGAAGCTGTAGATGCAATGAGGTCTCCCCTCAGTCTCCTCTTCTCCAGGCTGAGCAAACCAAGTGACCTGAGCTACTCCTCATCAGTCTTGCCCCCAGGGCCTTTCACAGAATCACAGCATCATTAGGGTTAGGAGGGACCTCTGGAGATCATCTAGTCCAACCCCCCTGCCAAGGCAGGGTCACCTGGAGCAGGTGACACAGGAATGCATCCAGGTGGGTTTGGAATGTCTCCAGAGAGGGAGAAACCACAACCTCCCTGGGCAGCTGTTCCAGTGCTCTGCCACTCTCAATGGAAAGTTCTTCTGCATGTTGAGTTGGAACTTCTTCTGTTTTAGTTTATGGCCATTGCTCCTTGTCCTGTTGCTGGGCACCAGTGACAGAGTCTGGCACCATCCTCTTGACACCCACCTTTGAGATATTTATATGCATTAATGAGATCCCCTCTTAGTCTTCTCTTCTCCAGACTAACCAGGCCCAGCTCCTGAAGTCTCTCCTCATCAGAGATGTTCCAGATCCCTCATCATCTTTCTAACCCTCCATTGGACCCTCTCCAGGAGCTCCTTGTCTTTCTTGTACTGAGGAGCCCAGAACTGGACACAAGCACTCTAGATGTGGCCTCACTAGGGCCAAGTAGAAGGGGAGGATCACCTCCCAGACCTGCTGGCCACACTCTTCCCAATGCACCCCATGATCCCATTGGCCCTCCTGGCCCCAGGTTGCACTGCACTGTCGGCTCACGTGCAACTTGTCATCCAGCAAGACTCCTAGGTCCTTCTCTGCAGAGCTGCTCTCTAGTAGATCAGCCCCCAATCTGTGCTAGTAGTTGGGGCTATTCCTCCCCAGGTGCAAGACCCTACACTTGCCCTTGTTGAACCTAAGTAGGTTTCTCTCTGCCCAACTCTCCAGCCTATCAAGGCCTCACTGAATAGCAGCACAGCCTACAGGTGTATCAGCCACCCCCCAGTTTTGTATCATCGGCAAACTTGCTGAGGGTATGTTCTATCCCATTGCCCAGGTCACTGATAAACAAGTTGGATAAGACTAGACCCAGTATTGATCCCTGGGGAACGCCACTGACTACAGGCCTCCAACTGGATTCTGCTCCACTGATCACGACCCTCTGAGCTCTGCCAGTCAGCCAGTTCTTGATCCACCTCACTGTCTATAATGGGTCTGACTGAGATAGAGTTCATTTTCCCTTAGCAGCCCTCACAGTGCTGTGCCGTGCAATGGAAGCTAGAAAGGTGTTGAGATCACACCAGTGTTTTGGCTGCTGCTGAGCAGCGCTGGCACAGCATCAGCGCTGTCTCTCAACATTCCCCTCCATCAAGGGGCTGGGAGTGGGCAAGATCCTGGGAGGGGGCATAACCAGGCCAGCTGACCCAAATTAACCAAAGGGATATTCCATACCATATAACATCAGCTCAGATATAAAGGCTAAGGGAAGGAAGAGGAACGAGGCATTCTTTATTCTACAATGTTTGCCTTCCGGAGCAACCACTATGCGTGCTGAAGCCCTGCTTCCCGGGAAGTGTCTGAACATTGCTCACTGATGGGAAGTAGAGATTAACTTTTCCCCTTAGCTTATGCACGTGCAAACTTTTGCTTTTCCTTTTCTTGCTTTAGTAAACTGCCCTACCTTAACCTACGAGTTGTTTTCCATCTTATTTCCTTGCCCCTGTCCTGCTGGGGAATGATAGAACAGCTTGGTGGGTACCTGGTGCCCAGCCAAGGTCAAACCACTACACTATCCATTCATCCAACCCACATTTCCTGAACTTGCCTACAGGGATGTTATGGGAGATGGTGTCAAAAGCCTTGATGAAGTCGAGGTAGACAACATCCACTGCTTTCCCCTCATTGACCCATCCTGCCATGCCATCACAGAAGGCTATCAGATTGGTCAAGCATGATTTCCCTTTGGTGAATCCATGCTGATTACTCATGATGACCTTCTTTTCTTCTACAGGCTTGTTGATGACCTCCAGAATGACCTGCTCCATCACCTTTCCAGGGATGGGGGTGAGGCTGACTGGCTGGTAGTTTCCTGGGTCCTCTGTCTTGCCCTTTTTAAAGATGGGAGTAACATTGGCCTTCCCCCAATCATCAGGCACCTCTCCCATTCTCCACAATTTTTTCAAAGATGATGGAGAACCACAGAGTAACAACAGTAACAACACCTGCCAGCTCCCTCATCACC